>QFEZ01000198.1:205453-260201 GCA_003316425.1 Russula lepida
AAAAAAAAAAAAAAAAAGGGTGGCCGGACCGCAGCAGCCATGGGCTAGAGCCGAGATGGGGGGCGTCTTGTGTGGAGTGCAATGGAATAGATAGAATGATGGTGGAATAGGAGAATGGACCGGCGGAGCAGATGTCCGTCACTCCCCTGTATTCATTCCATCAGTTCTGGCACAGTTGTTGTTGTCATTGCTTGATACTGTATCCTACATCAGGAGTAAGTTTGAGGGCAGTGGTTGGACCGATATGTCAGTCCCGGACCGGATGGAACCCCTAAGTCAAGGTCAAGGTCAAGAAACCCAAAAGGTAAAAAAAGAAATGCACATATCCGGAATTGAACCCGGTACAGGTTCGCCAGCGTCTCTTCCAGCCGTGGTTGTATGCTACCCATTCCACCACACGCAAAATTATGTTGGCACCCAATAAGCCCCTCGTTGGCTCTGTGTTTGAGCGGACCCCCCGTTCTTCTGTGTCTTCTCCTCCCACCCCAAGAACAAATGGGTCAACTACAGGTTTTCCGATCGCACAGCATAGATTGAAAAGTGCCCGGAACCAAGAGGCAGAACAATCTGCTGATGTGCTCCCATCGCGTGCTGCAGTGCCCCCTATTGTACAGCGGGTAACAAGAACGCAAAAGCAAGTACCTTCGGAAGAACAACCTGATGTAGATGACTGGCGTGTGCGAATGAGCGAGGAGAATGAGAGACGTGTGGCTGCGATGGCTGACGAAGAGAGAGAGGAAGAGCGGAGAGAGATCGAGGAGAAATTTGGAGAGAATATCGGAGATGTGCTGAAGAGAGCACGGATGGCTCGGGAGGCCCATAAAATGCAGAAAAAGGCTATGGCTTCGCTGGAAGGTGATACCAGTGATGGGACTGTTTTGCCTTCTGTTCCCCCTGGTTCGTACAAGGTCAAACTATCGTATTCATGGATCTGACGCTTTAAAGCAGTGCGCACCACACTGACTGGTACGTCGTCTCATCTTTCATTGTGTTGTAGACTTAGCTGTCGACTTCAGGCGAATCGCCATTAGGCCCCCCATCTCCAATTCTCTCCGGCGCTAGCACACGGTCATCCACCCCAACGCGCGCGAATCGTAAACTACGCTTCGCAGATGTCACCCCTGCCGATGTTCATGTCTACGAATCTGCCCCTCCATCACCGCGAAGAAAGCCACTTGCGCTCCTCCCTCCATCTGGGGAAGACATAACAGTATGCCCTGCTCCTGGTTCTATCAAGCCAGTCAATGCTTCTAGACTACAGTTAGAGGTTGTAACACCCAAAGCGGATACTTTCGCTGCTCCATCGTCCATCACTTCCGACAGTCCTCCTGGAACTGGTACACCCGAAGACATCAGACGCCGGTTTTTCCCTTCGTTTTCCGCTGGCGATCCCTCCCTCGCTTGGATCGAGTCCACGCCATTACCAGATCCTACTGCTCCCACCCTTCGCTTCGACCTCCATGGTGCACCAATACCGCCCGAATTGTCAATCAGCCTGCCAACCCATCTAGGACTCCATCACCATGCAGAAGGCTCGCGGGCTGGTTATACGATTGATGATATTTTTCTCCTTACACGCTCAACCGTCCCTGCCCAGCGCGTTGCTATGCTAGGTATCGTTGCAGGTATCATTCGTAGGCTCGCTGGCATGCGGCAGGACAAGTCGGGAGACGCAAAGGGAATGGAAGAGCTGCGCGGAAATGAAGAGGGAGTCCGGAAGAGGGCCATTGCCGCTGGCGCGGAAGCAATGGCCGAAAGGGGTAGCCTCGGTTCGAGAGCAGTGGAAGTCTTATGGGAGGCTTTCGTCAGGTGGGACGAAGAGCTGATGAGTTCCGAGGGCGCTGAACTTCAGGACAATCCTCCCGAGGTCCCCGTGGATCAGGAAGGCGAGGGTTCTTCAAAGGATGATTTCATTTCGTCTCTTCAGTTAGGGATCTTCCTTCCGCGAATAGCAACGGTTCTCAGTGCCGCAGACCTCCCCCACCTCTCACTTGTGCAACTTTTGGCCATACTCCAACGTCTTGCGATGCATAGCAATGCCATTGCGGATGAAATTTCAGCCACACCCTCACTGGTTGCTAGCGTCTTTCGTGTGTTTATTCTAACGCCTATTCCGCCGTCTGACAACTCGCCTCTCCCTGTACCGGCCGCTATTCACCTGCTCAATACACTTGCCTCAGCTTCCCGGGTATCGGCGTCCAGATTGATCGACCCCACAGACACGCTGCTGCGTTTCCTAACGCCTACTCCAGCCTCATCGCCCTATCCACTTCCTCTCGCTACAAACCTCCTCATACAAACGCTGCGCTTATACACCACGTTCGCTCGATATGGCCTGTATGCCCATATTGCGACAACTGCTGCTGAACCTCTGTCTCATCTCTCTTCGTATATTCTCGCGCCCGAGTGTGACTCGCGGCTATTGATATCGAGCTACTTTTCACTGTTGGCTGCCTGGACAACTTGTGCTTCTGATCCCCACCAAACAACCCCACCGCATGACATACTTTGGAGTCAAGTCTCTGGCTGGGGTTGGATATCAGATCTTGCCACCATTGCGCACAAGCTCACTCAGGATACATTGGATTGGGGTACTTGGGCGGCATTGTGGAATATGGAGGCTGCATGGCTTGAAGGCGCACGGCATAATGGTGTACGTGGGGGCGTTGGTGAGAGGGAAACCTCGATGGCACGCTTGAGACCTGCTTTCGATGGCAAGATCGAGGAGGAGGTCGTCCTGGGTGCGATATCCTCGCTGAAGCGTTTGCTAAGCGAGATACCCTCTGGCTATGATACCAACAGGGGTCTCACATTCTATCGTGAGATGGCGGAATCCGCTTTGGTCCTCTGTGCTGTAATTCGCCTTTGGCTAGGTTGCCTCCCCCTAGACAACGAATCGCTCCCCGAACCACCCTTCCAGCTTCCATTCTCCCTTCTTGGCATGCTAGCTATACATGTTGTCACCCACCCGCTCCTTTCCGAATCGTCCAACGTCCCTCCACGTTCGCGAGCTTTCCTGCGTCCCTTGGTTTCATTTATCGCGAACTACGTGTGGCTTTTGCGCCGCCTTCCGGGTACATCGCGTGGTCTGTGGCTCGCCCAACTCGGTGCCACCATCATCCGACTCCTTCCGGGTGATGAGGACACTGCGCGCGGCATGCTTGATGCTATCATCAACTTGGTGGATGAACAGTGTCTCATCGAGTGCGGTTGGAGTGTCCCTTCTGATGTGTGGTCCCGTGGTGGTCTCGGTATACTTATGCCTTTCTTTGCATACGAACTCTCGCCGCGCGCGGACGATGTCGATGAGCAGGACGAGGAAACTCGGCCTGTGCATGTCGCCCCGCTGTTCCCCACTCCCCAGTCTCTCAAGCTCGCAACAACACAGCGTCTCCCTTCCACCCGTGGCTTTACATTCCTGTTTACACGTGACTGGCCAGTGCTACCTTTGGACGACCTCTTGCGCTCTGGTACATCTCCGGTGTGGCGTCACCTGCCTTCGGACTGGGATGCGAGCGAGGCAGACGTAGTTCGGGCCTCGCTCATTCTCATGCGTATTGTGCGCGAGGCAATGCTTGCAAATGGGATACCATTCGCGATGACCCGAGCAGAGGTTACATTCAGCTGCATGAAGGTGTTTATGCTTGAACATGGGCAGGCTCAAGGTGCCTCTTCTGCAAGCGGCGAAGGGCGTGAAGAAGTATTCCGTGACAGCGTGGTGGCCGAACTCATGGAGGCGCTTCTTCTCCCTCTTACGCTCGGCGCATCTACAAACGGCCTTTCCGCGTTAAGCTCCACAGACAATCAAGATAATCTTGAGGTGGCTGCTGCTCGATTTCTTGGTTCCGGAACACCATTCTTCCAGTTCTACACAGACTTCATCACGCTGTATGACGCCACCTCTTTCGGACACCCGCTTTTTGCCGCCCTTTTACTCCCACCACTCACACAGTGGTACGCGTCCGACTATCGCAGATTGTTTTACGACGATACTGCGCACGTCCTCGGCACGGTGCGCACGCCAGCCGAGCGAGTCATCGGTGAAAGTGCTGGAGCATTTCTGTGGCCTGCGGAACAGGCACCGCAGATCGTGGGAGCGATGCTCAGTCTTCTCGTGGGCCGCCGTGCCCGTGTATCGATTGAGGGTTTTGTACGCTGGATGGCAGTGCATCATGTTGCGGCGAATGTATGGCCGGATTTGCGTGAGAACCCGTCCAGCATTATCGCTGATGAACGTGCACGCAAGTTATTCGAAGCGCTTGTAATCCAGGGCGAGCATTCAGTTGTTCAGGAGGTTGGTATGTACTGGCAACGGCGGACGGGTCACGTAGTTTTACCCCCACTCTGTTTTGATTTGGAACCAGAGAGGCGACAGAGTCGGCTGAGCTGGGTCAAAGGCTGGGCAAAAGGGGAACTATTTGAACGCATGGAGGGTTTGTTCGGAATAAGAGACTAGATATCTTCTTAATCTTAAAACCCCTGGGTTTAAGGTCGGGATGGATTCCATCCCCCTAAGGGTATTTTTTTCGGCCGTGTAAGGCAATTTTTGACATATAACACATCACCTCATTGATTACTTAACATATTATGGAAGGATGCACACCGTGCCGAGGACGTGCGCTGTATCGTCGTAATGCAATCTGTGAATTGTGATAGTCAGACGCGTACCGCTGTGCGAATGGTAGGAGTAAAAGGGCGGCAAAATCCAGGAGTGGCCCGGTTGATCGCGTTCGTGTTTTATTTTGCCATTTTGTTTGTATTTAAACTCGTCGCATTTTGACAAGGAAAGCCCTACTCTTTCCTTTATTGTTCTTGAACACTGAACGAACCAGCTCTTCTGCTCCAACTTCAAAACCGACTTTCTATTGTGAACGCGGAAGTCGACGTTTATGATTAGCTAAGCCATTCTCGACAGACGCGTAACTTAGCCAGATCTACTGTACCGTGCCCTGCGCTGAAACGGAACGGAATGGATGTTTTTCATGAGTGCTGCACGATAGAGTATAGAGAAGGTTGGTTCAAGGGCAATACGTGAACCTAGCGTAAAAGGTTCATCAGTCTCACGGCCACCCGACCCGGCAAAAACGTGATAGTGCTGACAAAACAACCGAGAATGTAACTTATGGAAGGAACAGCGCCCACTGGAGTCATTAACCCATATACGGGCACCTTTTATATTTGGTTTTGGAAGGTGGTGTGACTCGGTGGGTCTCACCGTCTCAGGCGTCGTGTTTGGCCGGCGGCCGGCCACATCCATATCAAGACAGAAACAAGCAACTACTCCGTCATCCACCAGACATAACCCAGGATCTCGGAGAAGTCGAATGAGGCCCCATATGGCATTAACCTCCATTAAGTGGGGCATCTTCCGTCTCATATTGCCAGGAAGGTCGCACAATTCTCACGCGGTCCTAGAGTAATCACTCGGGAATACAACTGGGTAAGAACTGGAAGATTATACAACAGCACTCGTCAATGAGCGCTCTGATAGATATAGCTAGTGAAGTGCCGAGTCCGAAAAGGGTGTGCGGTAAGGAACTACGTTGTATGCACATGATGTACGACAGCAAATAAGAAGTATGGCTGGACAAAGGGAAAAAGGATAGACGTGATAAGATGGAGGAATGTGGCATGAGGAAATGAAAGGACGAGCGACTGATGACACAGGTCGGGATGGATGAAGTATGGAGATGATGCTATGGTGGGTCATGCGCGTTGTCTTGTAAAAATATATGCGGTCGTAGAAAGTCCATCGTGGTGCAATGTGCGCCCAGCGACCACTCGGGAAGACGGGCGTCCATCCAAATATCATCGGACCAAGGGTATATGTCTTTATTGGGTCGTCCACGATGTGGCGTGCGATCAATGCGATGGGCTGGAGTTTCCATTTCTGGGTTGAAATATGACAGTCGTAAGCTGCACATGATGTAAAGTGGTGCGAGACAACTAATGATGGAAATTGATAATATGGGGTAAGCAACTGAGTGGAGTATTGAGATGGCCGGCTCGTGAGCTATTCACATGCCTCACCATACCAGGTGAGCAGTGGAGTGCGGCGTGGGACGATTACACGAAGTATCTCGCCGTCGAACTCGGCGCGAACATGGCCAAGGTCGGCGTCATACCCAAAAGAGATACGTCTCTCGAAGTGACCTGCCCCAACAGTTTGTTTGTTTTTTTATAAATAGTCAAACTATTACGTACCACCGCCGGGCTCCCATGAGTCTGCCACGACATGCAACACGCGCCGGCGCCTTGCGGCCAGGGTTCTATAGAAGTATATTCAGTCCGATTGAGCAACCGGTGACATGAAATAGATAACATACATTGCATCACGCCTGAAGCCGGGTAACCGAACAACGAGTCGATACTCTACCGGCGATGTCTCTACAGCAATCCAACTATCCGGAGGCGGTGGCGCATCACTCAAGAAAGGCTCATGGGGAGCGCGGGACCTGCGAACCGAGTTGGATTGCGCTGGCGGTGGGTCCAGTATTGTTGGTGGTGCAGGGGGAGGTAGTCTACGACTTGAGGAAACGGGCAATGATGGACGAGGGTGGGTGGATCTCATATCAGCAGCGGGTTCCGACAAATGACGGCCAGCTCGGCCGGAAGACACTTCAGATGGAGAATACGGTGGAGGGGGGGACAGCGTCTGGATAGTCCCAGGCGACGAAATTGGTCGTGAAGAAACTGAAGTTGCAAACGTTTCTCGCTGCCCACCCGAAACAGATTGATCCATAGTCCACGAGTCACGATTAACTGAGCTCGTCGGCCCTGACTGTTGACTGGGATCTGAAGGCATCCGGGGCGGGAAGGTACTAAACAGATTTTGGGACGATAACTGAGAGATACCGGCCGACCTATCAAGTTGGCCTTGAGGGGAGGGATCGAGGGGACGCAAGATTCCAACGGATACAGCGGGCGGTTGTGAAGTGCCGGCTGAGGAAGGAAATGGTTGACTAGTAGAAACCATGGGATCGGCACAATTTGGAGTTGACAAAGGAGACTGTGATGTAGGATCAGTAGTCTCGTGAGGCCCCACAGTCTCTGTGTCTGTCACTAGCGAGACCGAACGGGTGCTAGAGGAGCTGCTGAGGCGATCGATAGGCGGCCGGGGAAGCGGCCGGGGAGCTCGAGAGGTAAGGGTTGAAGGACGTTCATCGACATTTTCGTAAGCTGGCGGGAGTTGGTCCTGACGCGCCAGCTTTGCTACATCAATCACGTCTGTCGACGGAGAGGTGTTGGACTGTTGTTGAGACTGAGAGGGACGACGGGAGCAAGATATACTCTCCGAAGCGAAAGTGGAAGATCCCAGTTGGAAGGGAAACGAAACAGGTGCCGGATCAGAGTCGAGAGAAGTATCTGTAGGGAATGGAAGAGTGAATAAACCAGGATAAGAAGAAACAAGAAAAGCGAGGGAAAAAAGAAGACATAAATAAATGGATCATCGACCAATGTCATCATCATGTGTTGTGGGAAGAAATGCAATCGGGACTCGGGAGATCCCCGAATTACATACATGTCTTACGTTTGCTCCCCCAATTCACCAGCCCATCATTACATACATCCTTTGCAGGGCACCTCTCACATCAGACGCGTCAATACAACCAACCGAGTGTACCAGGAATGGAAGAGAGAATGAAAAAACAAGATTTCTAGCTAGAATGTGCTTACCATGGTTCCTTTCTCCTCGCTCGCCCTCCCCTTCCCAGTCGTCGAGCATCATGGTGTCATCTTCAAGTACGTCAGGCATACGACCAAGTTTGA
This sequence comes from Russula lepida, assembly GCA_003316425.1. Lineage (NCBI taxonomy): Eukaryota > Fungi > Basidiomycota > Agaricomycetes > Russulales > Russulaceae > Russula > Russula lepida. The sequence continues at coordinate 213,224 of QFEZ01000198.1, forward strand.
TGACCGGATTATTGTGCCCTAAAGGTTGTGAGTCAGGGCAGTGTGAATGTAGACCGGCAATGTCTTTGGGGAGATGCGAGGGGGGAGTGGCAGAGAAGGACGGCCCAGCGCTTTCACGAGAAGAACCCGAAGACGTTGACGGAGAGAGTGGCGGAGTGGGATGCCGATCACTGGCTTGGTCAAACGGACACGCCATAGGACATTTGAAGGGGCGAGGATGAGTGCCAGGCGTATACGGTAAGGGGGTTGGGTTGGAGATGTTGGCACGATTCAAAAAAGGATGTGAGGGAGTGTTGGGTGCGCCAGTGCCGCGGAACATGACTGCGTTGGGTCTTGTGGTGGACAGTTCCTTCCAGTGACGTCATCTCAGTTGCCTTCTCCACTCATTCCGGTCGTCCGGTCCCGGTTGAGTAAGGTGGAGATTGCAACTGTGGCTCACCACGCTGGCTGTCCATGCCCTGACCCTGATTGGGTTGTGATATCCTCAAGCTCCCCCATGAGATGAGGCTAGGATTGCTCTTCTAGCCCTTACATTCATTGTCTTAACTGTCTTTGTAGCTTTTCCTGAGCAGGGGAGCAGTGGAGCAAGGTTATTGGTATGCGCGCCCGTGGCTCCACTCCTATCAGAAGTCGTTTCTGTTGTTGCACCCTATAAAGGGTGCGACCACAGCTTATGAAACGACGATTACTCAGACAAGCTTCAAGGTACACTCACCGATTCCTGCAGTTTCCAGTATGTCATGTGTGTTAATCTGAGCTGAGTATATCAAATGATAGATTTGGGTCAGCTGGTTATTGTAATAGCCTTGGCCAAGTCTCTCAGTGAGATAATTTCACTCTGGCCCCTACTAATATGTGTATGTGTACAGTAATAATGCGTGGCAGTCCTCGGCGAATTGCGGCCGGTCACGTCGACAGACCATTGGCCGTATCGGGTATCCATCTCAACCCGAAGAAATATCAGCTCCGCACCTCAAATGGGTCTGACATGCGTCCCCCTTTACAACGCTTCTCGTACTGTACTATGGAAATCTACTTGCGCTTCTGGGCAGCTATCTCGATCACTTCAGTTCGGGGTCAATGAACCCTTCCGGGTGCTCACGCCAATCGATTTAGAATTATTCTGACTTCCTGCCGTCCCCAAGGTACAGTATCGATCACTCTACTACGGCATGAATTGATTATTATCGAAAAGAACCCGTTATAGCCCCTAACGGAGACTTCTATCTATCCGGTTTCCCCGGCGTCCTCCAGTAAAGGGCGAAAGATGACTCGGAGCGCGCAAAGTGCTGCACCATGAGTAGTAAAATGCTACCTTAACCATCAAAGTAGAACTTCTCGACGTAGAACCCCAGAACCTGGAGGAGGTACGGTGAAGGTGTGCGACGGGCGCCAAGCCAATCATCTGGTTGGAATCCTGCTTGCTTCGTGGATCCACGAAGGATCAATCCACACTAGTCTCTTCCAGGTTTGCGGACTATACTTAGTATCCCGAGATCTCTGCATGTGCCCTCGTGGTCGTTGCTTCTGCAACCGGGTCACTCTTGAAAACTTGCAACGTGTTGAATCTCGATTATCAACTGCGCTAGACGGCATCGTACAATTAATACACCTGCCAGTGGTACTACTGTGCAATATAGGAGTAGCTGCTGCGTCAGGATCCGGATTTTCATCCGGCGAGAAATTACTGTAAGGTGTGTTAGAATGCTTCGTCACATAGTCCTCAACCCTGGTTGCGCGCAGAAACGGTCTGACTAATGTGATCACTCACTGGCGCCCTCACCAGGTGAACCTTCCAGGTCTTACGAGCAGTTCCACCGACATGTGCACCACCTAGTAAGGCATATCCCAATACTCAAGCTGCTTTAGCGAGCCACATAACCTTCACGGAGTGCGATCAGCTGTGTGACCGAGGGTAATCGATCAAGTAGTTGTGCCAGTGGCATTGTATACTATGGACCTCTTCCGGTCCCGCGTAATTATTCCTTCCATGGAACGGGGTTCTTATTTATCCCCGTTCTTCATGTCGGTATGAGAGTACTAGTGTAGTAGTATCGCCGCCAGGCCGCCAGTACGGCCATTTTATGTGGCGTGGGATCATGACGAGGCGCGACACTTGAGTCTCTCCATCTGACACCGTGACTGTGGCTACCACGGCTTATTCTGCCAGTGTACGCTCGACCTGGGTTCCTGGCGCATTATTTTCAGTGTACGAAAGAACCGATGGCTCAAGATCGTGCCTCTCGGGAATAATCACAGGCACACGGCCAAGGACGTCCGAGTCAGTCCGAGTCAGGCTATGGCCAGCTATGGCACCACCACCACAAGGCACGATCCAATAATACAGGTACCGTCAAAAGCGAAAAGGGCCGAATTCGAAGAGGGATATACTACTGTATGGTTCCAGTGCAGTAACACCAAGCCAATTTGGCACTTCCGAGTCAAGTTCAAGATGACATTAATTGTTGCCAGTGGCTGTAGGGTCGGGTCGGGTCATGAATAACCTAAAAATCAGTTTGAGGTTGAGAGGAGTACGAGTATGGGAGCAAACATCGCCTCAGCCGGTTATCTCGGTAGGTGGAGCTGCCGTTTAGGGTAAGTTACACTTACACTGCATTGCAGCTCCACCTGCTGTATTGTTTCGTGGGTATATACTACTAGGATCAATCACCGGCAGTTGGTGAATCGCGCATGGGCCCCCGAGTCATACGTAGGGAGAATCCGGGTGACTCTAAAAACGGTCCTTTTACCCGGTCACGCTCCTCCGGTCTCATTTGCTGCACATCCGAAGAATGGACTCAAAGTGTGCTATTAGTATTGATGGGACATGATGCACACATCATGTAAGGTTTACTATACGATGATTAAGCAAAACTGAAGTGATCAAATGATGATGGGGTTTCCCGTTAGCATTGTAGCAACAGCGAAAGATGACGACCAGTTGATGCACTCTTACCTTGCAGATACGTAAACGATTTATTTATGCATGAGTGCCATAATGGTGTGCATCAACCCAAACATAAACAGCCACGTCCAGTTGCTAGTAACCATTTACGCGCTTGCCCGCATTACAAAAAAACAAAAAACAAAAAGTAATACGCCGATGCGAGAGTAGCATCTACGCCTTTGTCGAGGAAAGACCTACATCTACGATGCAGCACCGCTGATGATACATACAAATGACTCAATGACAGTTCTATTAGTATGACATGCGTTCGTAAACCGTACTTTGTATGATGCTGTATCCGGGGATACGAGAGTAAGAGAAGCAGCTGCTTCAGAGGAACTTGAGAGTGGTCAGATGTCATCTGATAGTCGTCTATAACTGACGTGGGATTGTGTTGCGCTGCTTCCGGAGCCCTCATCCAGTGCCACCGAGGTGGGTTCTGAACTGTGTAGGAATTCCGCTATGTCGGAGAAAGTCCTCGAGCCAGTACCGGTACCTTGAGGTGCCAGTTTTATTTCGGGCTCAGCAAGTTCCTTGGGCCGAGGGAAGAGGAGAAGTCCCGGTCTGATAAACAGGAACAGGAGCACATTGATGGCACCGGAGAGGCAGAATATCGTGTCACCAAAAAACGTAACTGCAGGCGATACCTTGTAGTTACTGAACTGTATCCACCGTGCTACAGTGAGAGGAAGGACGATAAAGGAGTATGCTAGGGGGTAACTGGTGGCCGAAAATCTGTGAGCGGGATTCACGACTCGAGAGACGATTGCTTACAGAAGCATTCCCAATGCAGCTTGCTTCTGTGTGTATTTGACCCTCTGATCGGGGTCCGACCAATAGAAGTTGTACTCTTCGTCGACCGACCAGAAAACCTTCTGCCCAGAAATACAGTGGGATGTATAGCATTGCTGAAGCAAATAATGCGATTCACAGCCAGATGTACTCCGCACCAAGGCGTTCTCCCGGGAACTGAGGGCTGATCCAGCACCAATACTGACCCGAGGAGTGTGAGCAGCGAGGAAAGTATCCGAAAGAATAGAGTTGAATTACGCACAGGTGTAGGCGTTTCATAATTCTTGTGAATGTCTGCACCGATGGTAACCCAAAGCGTAATGAAAACGCAAGCGAGGCAGACAAGGCCAACGGCAATGCCGCGCACCTTTAGGCCAACTCCCCACACAGCCATTACGAAAGTGTGGACGGCGAGAAACTGGCAAGGTGTATATCAGCGAGTCCCAGACGCAAAAACATCAGGAGAGGAGACACACGAGGGTGCTCAGGGCGACTCCGAGATCACCAATCTGCTTGATAACACCTTGTGCCGTGCAATAATGCCCTGTAGTGACGATCCCGTTGTGAGCCCACCTGATATTGAGGATACCACCAACTGCTTGCAAAAGGTCAAACACAAAAAGCGAGAACTATTATGCAAATTCAATGAGCCTAGCAAATTGCAGCAGAAAAACTGCCAGGCAGACCATGTAGATGTCAGCAGGGCCCCGGAACAACTTCCAGCTACCATCTGGGAACTTCTTGCTATACCATCTTACATTCCACTATGCAACATCTTGTCAAACAGGACAAACACGTGAAAGGAAGTCGGACGTACGCCATTCCAGATAAATATGATGATGACACAAGTGAAACTAAAGAGCGATGCTTCAGCTGCCAACTGCAAATTGGATGAGTTCAAGTTAGGGATAGATAAGCTAGATGCTCACGACTAGACCTATGATATCCCAGTGTGTCAAACAAGAAATTGAGGGGCTGCGACTGTTAGAAGACTGTAGGGATTGCTGATACTGCTGCGCATTACAGACAATCCCATGTACGCCGTCGAGTATCGTCATCACTACTGTCGTAGTAGATGGGTTGGAGAGCAGGGACTGGGGATGATCCTCGTCTCAATCTGGTGTGCAAAGGGCGATCAGGGATCGGAATGTTGGAGATGATGGACGATAAAGTAACCTTCGCCCATATTTTATGTGGGTCCAGCTCTGATGCGGATGGCCATACAGCGGTGCGGGGAATCCAGTAACAGAATACAACAACACCGGAGCCTGGGGAAATACACTGCCCGAGTTCGCATGCGCATAGGCGCAAAGGTGAATTGGTGAAGTCGCTGTATGAATTTCCCGGAGGAAGCTCACCATCATGCACGGAATCGATACCCTGTATTCTGATCAGACGCATCAGCGCTCGTAGTGACAATGTCGCACCACATCAGGAAGCTGACACGACACGACTTGGTGTTTGGCACTATTGTGTACTTGGCAATTAAAGCCAAATCGCGACAACTCTTAGTTATGCCAAGTCCAATGCCAATTCCACTGGCAAATATCATCAACCTTGATTAATCATTGTCATAGCACCGGACACAGTGCCTTAGTGAAACTACAAGCACAGCGATGCCATAGGTTGTATGGGTGCGGGTAGGCGTCATGCACGGGGTTCAAATCATAATTACTGATTATTGAACTTCTCGAGTACAGCGTCAGGCTGTCAGTGGATATAGTACACCATTCAATGCCTCACTTCAGGCTTCAAGTCTTGTCTGGTGCATGTTCGTGTGTTGTTATATGACCCTCCCCTCCGAGCTTAGCTTCCGCATTCTTCAAGTTAGCTATTTCCACGGTTAGAATTTTGGTACACATAGCGACCCTTGACGATACCAATGCCACAGACACTCTGCAGCGCCCGTGACAACCAATCAGCTGAGCTCTTTTTCATGTATGTGTCCCATCAACAAAATGTGACCATACCTTGAACACTTCGATGAGAAAGAAAGCCTCGGTGTCATCAAGATCGACGGTCCAACCGCTCGAAACACACGAGACGACGCTGTTGATGATCAATTGCCAGGACATGTGTGGGAAAAACGCGATGCGCGTGCGGGAAACGAGTGGGATTCAGGTGGGATGTAGGCAAACGCGCGAGGGCGCCCCGATGTATTTACACACATTATATACTACTCAGAATGTATGTATGTCAGTATGATGCATGGAAGGTAACATTAGCGTGGTACTAAAAGGTGAGGCACTGTACTAAAAGCGAGCGAATAACGAGCCGCGCGAGCTCGATTTCAACAACATGGTATTCGGATTGCGCACTTTTGAGTTCGATCTGTGCAAACAGGTATGGTGCAGGGTTGGCCAGTGGTGGATGCAGTTGCGCCTGCATAGAAGGTTTAGTGGGAGGTGGCATAGGGCTGGCTGGCGAGTTTGCGCCCGAGTTGTACTTCAGACAAACCTGTTCACCCTGTTCACAATGACTGATGTCAAGACTCGTGGGTGCCACTAATGGAAACAGGAAGGGACTTGCTTAGTGATTGAGCCCGAGTTAGGTCTCACTGGTGGGGTTTCCCGTTAGAGTCATAGTAACATGTTCAAGTTAACAGCGAAAGTTGACGACCAGTTGAGATGCACTCTTATTACCCTGCAGATACGTTGACGATTTATTCACGCATGGGCGCCATAATGGTGTCCATCGACCCAAACATAAAGTAACCATTTACACGCTCGGCCGCACTACGAAGAGAAAAAGTACTACGCTGCTACGCCGTCGCGAGAGCAGCATCTACGCCATTGTCGAGGAAAGGCCTACATCTACGATATGCAATCGATATGTAACACCGCTGGTGCCAGATACATACAAATGACTCGGTGACAATTCAATTGGTATGACATGTATTCGTAAACCGTGCTTGGTACGATGCTGTATCCGGGGATACGAAAGTAGAAGCAGCTGCTTCAGAAAAACTTGAGTGGTCAGATGTCGTCTTGAGAGCGGTCAGATGTCATCCGATATTCGCCTAGAACTGACACGGGGTTGTGTTGCGCTGCTTCTGGAGCCCTCATCCAGCGCCGCCGAGGTTGGCTCTGGACTGTGTTGAAACTTCGCTATGTCGGAGAAAATCCCTGAGCCGGTACCAGTACCTTGACGTGCCAGTTCTATTTCAGGCTCGGCAAGTTCCTCGGGCCGAGGGAAGAGGAGGAGTCCCGGTCTGATAATCAGGAACAGGAGCACATTGATGGCACCGGAGAGGCAGAACATCGTGTCACCAAAAAACGTAGCCGCCGACGATACCCTATGGTGACTGAACAGTAACCACCGTGCTACAGTGAGAGGAAGGACGATAAGGGAGTATGCTAGGGGGTAACTGGTGACAGAAAATCTGTGAGCGGGATTCACGACTCGAGAGACGATTGCTTACAGAAGCATTCCCAATGCAGCTCGCCTCTGTGTGTATTCGACCCTCTGATCGGGGTCTGACCAATGGAAGTTGTTCTCGTTGTCGACCGACCAGAAACCTTCTGCCCAGAAATACAGTGGGATGTATAGCACTGCCGAAGCAAATAATGCGATCCACAGCCAGATGTATTCCCCACCAAGGCGTTCTCCCAGGAAGCGAGGGCCGATCCAGCACCAATACTGACCCGAAGAGTATGAGCAACGAGAAGAGGATTGGAAAGAATAGAGTTGAATTACGCACAGGTGTAGGCGTTTCATAATTCTTGTGAATGCCTGCGCCGATGGCAACCCAAAGCGTAATGAAAACGCAAGTGAGGCAGACAAGGCCAACCGCAACGGCAACCCCACGCGCCTTTAGGCCAACTCGCCACACAGCCGCTATGAAAGTGTGGACGGCGAGAAACTGGCAAGGTGTATATCAGTGAGTCCCAGACGCAAAACCATCAGGAGAGGAGACACACGAGGGAGCTCAGGGCGACTCCAAGATCACCAATCTGCTTGATAACGCCTTGTGCTATGCAATAATGCCCTGTAGTGACGATCCCGTTGTGAGCCCACCTGATATTGAGGATACCACCAACTGCTTGCAAAAGGTCAAACACAAAAAGCGAGAACTATTATGCAAATTCAATGAGCCTAGCAAATTGCAGCAGAAGAACTGCCAGGCAGACCATGTAGATGTCAGCAGGGCCCCGGAACAACTTCCAGCTACCATTTGGGAACTTCTTGCTATACCATCGTACGTTCCACTATGTAACATCTCGTCAAACAGGACAAACACGTGAAAGAAAGTCAGACGTACGCCAATCCAGATAAATATGACAATGACACAAGTGAAACTAAAGAGCGATGCTTCAGTTGCCAACTGCAAATTGGATGAGTTTGAGTTAGGGATAGATAAGCTAGATGCTCACGACTAGACCTATGATATCCCAGTGTGTCAAACAAGAAATTGAGGGGCTGCGACTGTTAGAAGACTGTAGGGATTGCTGATACTGCTGCGCATTACAGACAGTCCCATTCACACCGTCGAGTATCGTCATCACTACTGTCGTAAATGGCTTGGAGAGAAGTGACTGGGGATGATCCTCGTCTCAATCTGGTGCGCAAAGGGTGAGGGAAGGCTTAAAGGTGATCAGGGATCTGAATGTTGTAGATGATGGATGATAAGGGAATCTTCGTACTTCATGAGGGCCCGGCTTTGACGCGGACGGTCATACAGCGGCGCGGGGAATCCAGTAACCTGGAGAAATACACCGCTCGATTTCGCATTCGCATAGATATAGGCGCCTTGACGAATTGGTAAAGTCGCTGTGCGAACTTTCCGGAGGAAGCTCACCATCGGAATCAATACCCTGCCTTCTGACGTACCAGCACTCGTAGCAATCGACCATGCACCTAGCGACACTGCGGCCACCATCACGCGAGGATATGAAACGTAAGACTACCCAGTCAATACAGGAACGAATTCGGGAGCCTGTAGCGGCGCCAACAAGCTGGCGAGGTTGCGAGGTCCCAGGACCAGGATCTACGGCAGGTTCAATTTTGATGGGGGGCTCAAAAAGTCCGCCACTTACTACAGTGATCCAATGCTGCCGGGTCAACGAAAAATCCCGAAAACTGGAAACAAGAAATGGCAGAGATATATCTTGGTGTATTCAGTTGAGATTATTGACTGTTGGTTGTCATGGTCTTCAAGGTTGATTCCGTCCGTTCACTCGTTCAGTTGGCTGTATGCATATTGGTGATTTCCGGTCTAAATTCTTGGTTTTCGTACCAACAAGAAGGATGCCGAACAATGTACTATACTACGATAGTATTCGGTGGTGCACGATGAAAGACGACCTGTCGGTGCGACAGCCACCGCATCACCCAACTCCACAGTTGCGCCACCAGTTGCGCTGCTTTTATATGCACAAAGCTATACCGCCTAGGTGAGAGTACAAATGGAGTGGTCGAACTTCTCATCTGCGGGTCGGATACAGTAGCGTCACGTTTCTCTCTCTGGTCTGTTTGTAAAGAGCATATCTTGTAGCCTCATAGCAGCTCAAAAAAGCGCATGAAAAGAATGAAACGTAGCCTCATACTCTTGCACGTACACCTATGCATCTAGTCTCTGTGTCCTTGGGCATTGTCTCTTGCCACCTGAACGAGGTGTTCGTTCGAGTATTTGTCTTCTGTCTCCGCGATTTCAAACTTCCTCGGCGATGAGCGACCTAGTGGTGGTATGTCATTGAACAAAGTGATGTACAAGGAAGCAAGGGTGCCATTACAAAGTGTAAGACAGAAATTCTCAAGTCATGTCACGGAAAAACTTGAAGGTAATAATGGGAGGTACCAAGAAGCAGACCAACACTGGAATTCTAAAAGCCACGATACGGAATCAGGTGACGTTGGAAGGTACCGAGAGAGATGCAAGAGCCATGTGCAACAGAAACAGCTAGCATGTGGTGGAACCGACCAGCCAAGAACATTGGCACATGCGATGCGAGGGATTTACGAGTCCTGACTGAGGTGGTTGTGATTGAGTACAGTGACTTACTGTACGCACGCGGGCGACCCGCAAAATGATACGGACACGCGTGGGCGTCCAACCGTCCAACACGGGCAACACGGGCAAAACTCATCAAAGTCGGCTGCCAAGGCTATCTGGAGTAGGGAGGATCAATGCTGCCCGCACCAGTCTCCTTCCAACGATGCGGCAATCACTCTCTACATTCCTTCAAACCTCTCCTGCTTCCACACGCCTGACCAGCTTGGGCGCCCTCCTCCTCTCATCCCTCCTAGCATTCTCCCTCCTCAACTTTCGCTTCTTTTACTCCGACTGCCCAACAACTCATAATGCCCCGACACTTCTTCGCAGTATCGTAGAAGCCCTACCCGAACGATAGCCTTCTGCCTCGGGCCTTGATCACCTCGTCATCGTACCCGGTCATGCGACTTGGATTGTAGCGCGTGAGGTGGATGCGGAGCAGGAAGATTCATGGCTTCTTGCCAGAAGGGACGCGGGCGTCCGACCGTTTTCCGTGCGCATATATCCCGAGGGTGAGCATACCTCGAGTTCCAAAAATCCCAACCTTCTCATCCTTAGCCCCCGCCCATCCAGCTCTCAAATCGCTACCGAAGACCCTCGAGCTCACCTCGTCTTCAGCGGGTGTGTCTTTTCGAGACACCCATGGTGGTGGCGGTTACGACAACTCATCCCCAATCATATCCTACTAGGGGCCACACATCTCCGTTCAGCGCGACGTCCGAGGGCGAATCGTACTTGCGCTTTGCGCGTGCGACGGGTCTTCTCCCGTCTGCCGATCTGTTCACGCGAGTGAGCATCGAGGATGCGGCACTCGACTCATTCCAAAACGTGTTATTCTCCATTGCTCGCTTCCGTGAGCTTATGGGCAGATATCCGGCACGCATCACCGTCGTCGGCCATGATTTCAAGTGCCGTCACTTCGAGGATTTACACTGACTTGCAATACGCTGGCCTAAAACTCGATTCACATACGAGGGCATTCCTCTTGGGAGTGAGGCCGACGAGCGAGAGGTAGCAGCGGGCGAGGCACGCCTCTTCATTGGCATTTGTTTAATCGGACATATATTCTGTGTCTCATATCTCAATTGTCCGTCAGCTGGCCAACGCGTTTTCTCCATATTCCGAGGACCTGTATGGTTGCCACGCGCCCCTCGCCCAAAAATGTGGGACGGAATTTCCACATGCGAACACATGACTACCCAGAACTGCGCGAGTTGTTAGTGTGGTGCCCAAAGGATGGTATACATATTTTCGGGATACCGATACTGCGAGCTTTGAGCCCGTTTCGACTCCGTGAAGAACGGCGAACGGTGCAAAATGACAATAGACGAGGATACAGAAGGTCATAGACGAATGAAGGGGCATACAAGAGGGATCATCTTATCATCTAATTCGTTGACGAATTCAATCCTGCAAGAGTTTCTTCGAATCGTCGCCTTCTGCAACCTTTGATGTTGAGTGGCAGATCTGATACGAGATGCGTCTGGTCGCCAACCTTCCTGGGCGCCAAAGGCTTGAACACATGGTCCCAGGGAAACCGAAAGACACTCTACGCTCTCAAGTCTCGGCTTTGGATGAATGAAAATCCTCTCTGCTAATGATTTAGAATGTTACTAACTGGCCGTGTCCAAAGAAAGGCTGGAAGATATGTTGTACTCCCAAGTCAGTGATCAAACCGATCAAAGGTCAGAAAACGACCCGAGAGTTTGACAGATGCTATCAAAGTACAGGTGGGAGATTAAAAAAGTATGATAAGAGCCCAAAAGGTGTCGAGGACGAGGAGGTATATAAAGCTCGAGGGAAAAATATAATGAATAAATCAGACCAATGAGGTGAAGTGAAATGAGAAGTCCCTGTGGTTTCTACGATCTCGGCAATCTGGCGGTATCCATACTACAGGGAATCAAAACAGACAACGTATCGCGCTCGGCCGCACTACCAAAAAAAAAGGACTACGCCGCTACGCCGTCGCGAGAGCAGCATCTACACCTTTGTCGAGGAAAGACCCACATCTACGATATGCAATCGATATGCAGCACCGCCGGTGCCAGACACATACAAATGACTCAGTGACAATTCAATCAGTATGACATGCGTTCGTAAACCGTGCTTGGTATGATGTTGTATCCGGGGATACAACAGTAGGAGAAGCAGCTGCTTCAGAAAAACTTGAGAGTGGTCATATGTCATCCGATAGTCGTCTAGAACTGACGCGGGATGGTGTTGCGCTGTTTCTGGAGCTCTCATCCAGCGCCATCGAGGTCGGCTCTGGACTGTGTTGGAATTTCGCTATGTCCGAGAAAATCCGTGTGCTGGCATCTTGAGGTACTAGTTCTATTTCGGGCTCGGCAAGTTCCTCGGGACGGGGGAAGAGGAGGAGTCCCGGTCTGATAATCAGGAACAGGAGAACATTGATGGCACCAGAGAGGCAGAACATCGTGTCACCAAAAAACGTAGCCGCAGGCGATACCTTGTGGTGACTGAACAGTAACCACCGTGCTACAGTGAGAGGAAGGACGATAAGGGAGTATGTTAGGGGGTAACTGGTGACCGAAAATCTGTGAGCGTGATTCACGACTCGAGAGACGATTGCTTACAGAAGCATTCCCAATGCAGCTCGCCTCTGTGCGTATTCGACCCTCTGATCGGGGTTTGACCTATGGAACTTGTTCTGTTCGTCGACCGACCAGAAACCTTCCGCCCAGAAATACAGCGGGATGTATAGCATTGTTGAGGCAAATAATGCGATCCACAGCCAGATGTACTCCCCACCAAGGCGTGCACCCGGGAATTGAGGGCTGATCCAGCACCAATACTGACCCGAGGAGTGTGAGCAGCGAGAAAAGCTTCAGAAAGAATAGAGTCGAATTACGCACAGGTGTAGGCGTTTCATAATTCTTGTGAATGTCTGCGCCGATGGTAACCCAGAGCGTAATAAAAACACAAGCGAGGCAGACAAGGCCAACCGCAACACCACGTGCGTTTAGGCCAACTCGCCACACAGCCGCTATGAAAGTGTGGACGGCAAGAAACTGGTAAGGTGTATGTCAGCAAGTTCAAGACGCAAAGACATCAGGAGAGGAGACACACGAGGGTGCTCAGGGCGACTCCGAGATCACCAATCTGCTCGATAAGGCCTTGTGCTGTGCAATAGTGCCCTGTCGTGACGGCCCCGTTGTGAGCCCACCTGATATTGAGGATACCACCAACTGCTTGCAAAAGGTCGAACACAAAAAGCGAGAACTATTATGCAAATTCAATGAGCCTAGCAAATGGCGGCAGGAAAACTGCCAGGCAGACCATGTAGATGTCAGCAGGGCCCTGGAACAACTTCCAGTTACCGTGTGGGAACTTCATCGTATACCATCGTACGTTCCACTATGCAACATCTCACCAAACAGGACAAACGCGTGAAAGGAAGTCGGACGTACGCCAATCCAGATAAATATGACGATGATACAAGTGAAACTAAAGAACGATGCTTCAGCTGCCAACTGCAAATTGGGTGAGTTCGAGTTGGGGATAGATAGGCTAGATGCTCACGACTAGACCAATAATATCCCAGTGTGTCAAACATGAAATCGAGGGGCTGCGACTGTTAGAAGACTGTAGGGATTGCTGATACTGCTGCGCATTACAGACAGTCCCGTTCACGCCGTCGGTTGTCGTCATCGCAAATGTCGTGAGTGAGTTGGAGAGAAGCGACTGGGGATGATCCTCGTCTCAATCTGGTGCGCAAAGGGTGGGGGACGGCTTTGGGGTGATCAGGGATCTGAATGTTGGAGATGATAAATAATAAGGGAACCTCTGCCCGTACTTTATGAAGGCCCAGCTTTGACGCGGACGGCCGCGGCCATACAGCGCCCGGGGAATCCAATAACAGGATCCGCATGTAACAGAACACGTACAGCACCGCAACCTGGGGAAATACACTACCCGATTTCGCTTTCTCATAGGCGCCTCGTGACAAAATTGGTGAAAGTTGCTGTGCAAACTTTCCGGAGGAAGCTCACCATTATGGAATCGCCATACTGTCTTCTGGCGTACTATCGCCGCTAGCGACACTGCCACTGTCACGCGGGGATTTGAAAAATGTAAGACCGCCCAGTCAATACAGGAACGAATTCTGGAGCCTGTAGCAGCGCCAACAAGCTGGCGAGGTTGCGAAGTCCCAGGACCAAGGATTTACGGAAGATTCAGTTGCGATGGGGGGTTCAAAAAGTCCGCCGCTTACAGTACTTTTCCTGTACAGTGGTCCAAGGTTGCCGGGTCAACGAAAAATCCCGGGAACCGGAAACCAGTGCTGACAGAGACACGTCTTGGTCTATTCAATTGTGTGCATGAGGGCTGAATGACTGTTGGTTGACACTGTCTTCAAAGTTGATTCCGTCCGTTTACCGTTCAATTGGCTCTTGCATATTAGTGAACTCCGGTCTAAAGTCTCGGTTTTCGACGTGCGACAGCGACAGCCACCGCATCACCCAACTCCGCAGTTGCGCCACCAGCGTGTCGCCGTTATGCAACTGTACAGTTATTCTCGGCTTGAAAAACTCGCTACATAGACAAAGCACCTCTCTCCTTACCATAACACTTCCATCAGGACGCTCATCCCCATGTTCAGCCTGTTTATCCATGAAACCTCTTCGTTGTTCATTGAATTGTAAACCCATCGGAACATCCCGTCTGCGATGCTCCGATGGGTCTATGATTCCATAAACGACAGGGGCCAGCGACTGTAATCCACAATAAATGCTTTCTGAGGTTCCCTCGTATTGATGGCAAGTATTTCAGGTAGCAGTTTTATTCAGCGGAGCATTCCTGAGAGCGGGTTCCAGTGATGTCCTCTCATCGATGGCGACAAATCACGACAGACAGTGCCTATTGCCTGTCGCCTTCTCGGAGGGCATACGGGCATCTTATGCGTCTTGATAAATTCGAATATCCGTTTCAGGTCTCATATTAAATACAGTTCACAGGCTCGCAACGTGGCCTCTATGCTTCGGAAATTTTCTCCTCGCCCTCACACATCGACCAGGCAAGTTGCTGTTGTCGTATCAGGCGCAGTCAGGGAAAACAGATGCAGTCAACGTCCAAATCTGAGCCTGTCTTCACGTACACACGGTATGTGGCGGAATTTAGCGTACCGCCGCGTCTGCACATGCACACCCCGGTGCACCGTTGCATCCCAGGGTATCACTTCGCGTGGTCCCGAAAATTTTTTTGGAGCCTCGTAGGTTTCGTGCCTACCTACTATATCCATTCCTTTTGTTCCCTCTCCCAGTACGATCCTTACGATACGATTGACTTACAGCATGTCCCTCCCAAATGGACGCGTAAACCTCATTTCTCCATTCCCAATGCCACTTCTTTTCTTGCGTGGTGCTCACCTCCGAAAGCAAACGCAACGGCCATTGTACCTTCACGTGCTCGTCCCTTTTGATCAGTCTTACTTTTTTCTCACTTTTTTCTCTTAGTTGTAAACCGCGTCTCAATTTACATTACAGCTGTAGCTACGACGTGTAGCGACAATAGCCTGTATAGATAAATACCACGATGCTGTACTCAGCAGAATGTCATACAGTGCCTGTTCTCGAGGCCTCCCCGCGTGCTTCCTCTCGAGATCTCGTTCCATTTTTCTTGCTCAAACTTTTATTTGCTGCGTGACACACTCTTGTAGTTTTGGGTACCTCATCTTCGAGCCCGTTATTAGCATGGTAGAAGTGTGAAATTGGTTGGATATCCCGTAACAGATCATGGACAAAACGCGTGCGTAATTAAGACACTGCATATGACAAGTACATAACAAAAAAATACAAATCGTCTTTAAGAGAGGGTATACTCGAATACACTGACCATGCCCGCAAAGAGCTTTTATTCCACCACATTTTTCATCTTGGTTAGATCTCATCCGAACCAACGCGAGATCCTGCTGCGCTGTTTCTGGAGCCCTCATCCCCCAGCCCCATCGGGGTCGGCTCTGGACTGTTTTGGAGATTTTCGGCGTCGTCGAGAACAGCCGGCCTAATATCTGGAGCCTGAGGTTCCGGTTCTATTACGAGCTGGGGCTCGGGGAGCTCCTCGGGACGGGGGAAGAGGAGGAGTTCCGGTCTGATAATCAGGAACAGGAGGACATTGATGGCACCGGAAAGGTAGAACATCGAGTTACCGAACAACGTGGCCGCTGACGGTACATGGTGGTGACTGAACTGTGTCCACCGTGCCGCAGAGAGAGGAAGGACGACAATGGAGTATGCCAGGGGATAACTGGTGACCGAAAATCTATGAGCGGCAGAGGGATTCACGACTCGAGAGACGATGGCTTACAGAAGCATCCCCAATGCAGCTCGCCTCTGTGCGTATTCAACCCTCCGATCGGGGTTTGACCTATGGAACTTGTTCTCTTCGTCGACCGACCAGAAACCTTCTGCCCAAAAATACAGCGGGATGTATAGCATTGCCGAAGCAAATAATGCGATCCACAGCCAGATGTACTCCCCACCAAGGCGTTCTCCCGGGAACTGAGGGCTGATCCAGCACCAATACTAACCCGAGGAGTGTGAGCAGCAAGAAGAGGATCGGAAAGAATGGAGTTGAAGTTGAATTACGCACAGGTGTTGGTGTTTCATAATTCTTGTGAATGCCTGCGCCGATAGCAACCCAAAGCGTAATGAAAACGCAAGCGAGGCAGACAAGGCCAACGGCAACGGCAACGCCACGCGCCTTCAGGCCAACTTGCCACACAGCCGCTACGAAAGTGTGGACAGCGAGAAACTGGTAAGGTGTATATCAGCGAGTCCCAGACGCAAAGACATCAGGAGAGGAGACACACGAGAGTGATAAGGGCGACCCCAAGGTCACCGATCTGCTCGATAAGGCCTTGTGCTGTGCAATAGTGCCCGGTCGTGACGATCCCGTTGTGAGCCCACCTGATATTAAGGATACCACCAATTGCTTGCAAAAAATCGAACACAAAAAGCGAAAACTATCGGGCAAATTCAATGAGCCGAGCAAATGGCAGCAGAAAGAACTGTCAGGCAGACCATGTAGACGTCAGCGGGGCCCCGGAACAATCCCCAATTACCGTTTGGGAACTTCTTCTTATACCATCGTACGTTGCACTGAGCAACATCTCGTCAAACAGGACAGACACGTGAAAGGAAGTCAGACATACGCCAATCCAGATGAATATGATGACAACACTAATGGAACTAATGAACGACGCTTCGGCTGATAGCTATAATTGGATGAGCTCCAGACGAGAAGAAGATTATTAAGCCAGATCCTCACAGCTAAGCCGATACTCTGCCCGTGTGATAAACATGTAATCGAGGGGCTATTATTGTCATAAGGCTGTTGGAATTGCTGATATTGCTGTGCAGTACAGGCAGTCCCGTTTACGCCGTTGAGTGTCGTCATCACTACTGTGGTGAATGGGTTGGAGAGAAGTGACTGGCAATGACACTCTTATCGATCTTGTATGACGGGAAAAAGGATCCCATGTTCATAGATAACGAGAGTGCCTGTTTTGACAGTTTATTGACAGGTGGAGGCATCTCCGATTATGATGAGGGACGGTTCAGGAAACTCACCGTTATGGAAGTGGACGTATCGGTTACTGTGTCGTGTGACGTCGCAAATAAGCATGCAGAACTCGTAACATAGGTGCTGGCAGCGAAAGCAGCCTGAGCCTTTCCAGTACGGGAATGAGCTCTAGAGCTTGGTGATGCCAACAAATTGATTGGGGGACGACTCAGGACTAAGAACTACGCAGGGCGATGGTAGCCATTGACTCGGATGCTGCCAGAGCAGGAGGTTCAGAAAAATCCATCGTTTAGATGAACCCATACCAGTGAACAACAACTGGTCGACAGAAAACGCCCAGGAACAGAAGTAGAAAATGAGGCGGCAAAAGATATGTCCTGGGGTACTTGTCAGTGTAAAATCTTCGGGAGAGATCCACCCATTCATTTGAGGTTCGGCTAATGCAACGGGATTCAGCGGACGTGTCCCAACCACCATGACCCGAGGCAGTAAAATCCCTCAAGAGGTCCACTACATCGTTATTCGACTCTCTTCTATCATGGAAATGGATGATATTGTGTTTTACACTGGGATTTCTCTGCGAGCTGTAAAGCGCATAGTACTCCGATACTTTGTGATGCATGGCACAGTCAAAGGCGAGAAGGAACACAACACAGGGGTTGTATACTATGTAATAATACAGGCTCGGAGGTGAGTTTCCCTGTTGTTATTCTTGTGATCCTTCCCAATAAGCATCTAGTTACTCTTTGGAGCCATTTGACAATCCTCTGATTTGTACCTTGATGAGCTGAAGGAGATGCTGTCCACATGGTGCAGCCAGGATGTTTCAATTTCAACAATATGGAGCATGCTTCGTGACCAAGGGTTTACCATGAAAAAGGTGTGTTTGTTTGTCTTGTATTTGATGAAACTGAATCATGGTTCCCACCTATAGATTACAGGGGTTGCAGCAGAACACTTGGAAGATAGACACCTTGACTACATTGCTAGGATAAGCTTCTATGAGCCATGACAACTGGTTTTTGTCAATGAGAGCTCAGTTGATTGCAGGACAACATACTGTGGACATACATGGTCTATTCGAGGGACAAAGGCACAACAGAAGGTGCTTTTGTGCATGGAAAGCAGTGAGTCATGATATTGTACTTTTACAGTCTACTTATCTTGTTTTAGTTTCTCTGTATTTCCAGCTGTGTCATTGAAAGATAGATTTCTCTACTGCAAGGTTGTCAAAGGATCTTTTCAGGCTGACACATTTGCATTGTTCATCCAAGATCTACTTGAAAACATGCAGCCTTTCCCTCAATCAAACTCAGTAATTGTGATGGACAATTGCCACATTCATAGAATGCCTTTTATTCAGGAGATGATTGCTGCTTGGCATGTTGGGAACCTGGCTCACTATTTAGTACTCACAATCCCTTTATCAGAGGCATTTGCTGTGAATTTCTGTCCCCATTGTCTCCAGATTACAACCCGATTGAACTCGCATTCTTGGATGAAGTATGATCTTTGTTGTTGTGGAGATTACAACCGTCTGGCATTGACTAGAATGTCATCTTCCGAGATCTACTGCTGCCTTCTCAAAGCCTTGTATTCAATTAGCATAGAAGACTTCCATGGTTGGTATAATTATTGTGGTTATGTCTAGTTGTGAGAGGCACGCTCACAATTTCCTATGATCTAATTTCCATAGTGGAGGGCTTGATATATCAATTTTTTGATGTTCTGAGCAATGATGCGCTTGGCGCTTAGCAGCGAGGCCCTGCTCCTTCTCTTGTATTCCATGTTCTCTGCACAAGTAAACATGAACTTGAATGTGTCTGGTCAACCCACATCCTCCTCTGCAGTGACACTCCCCCCTGCTATCGGATCGGAACAAAACAACAGTATGGGAGGACCTCCCATCCACACGCTTGACTTGATGTGTTCCCTTTTTCTCCTTGTTTTTCATTGCATCTCTTGCCTCTTGCCTTCCCGTCAACCACTGGCACAACGTGACTGCAGTTTTTTGACTTGTTTGAGCAATCGTTCATTTGCTGGCTTTGCTGTCGTGTCAAAAATGGCCGCCTATCTCATAACTGACTCCCGCTACTGGCTTCAAGCTTTAATGGTGTAATTCGATGAAGATGAAGCACGTATTCCTTGGTTGTTACTTGTTTCACACTTTCAACTTTTCTTACTCGACGTCATGCCCTCAGGCTAGTCCAAAGGATATGATATTACTCTACCTGAAGTGTAGCTACAAAAGGCTTGTCTGTATTCAAGAAGTCTCGTTGTGCTCGAATTATCATCAGTTTGTGTTCTCATACTCTTGACTTGTGTACTATCGCCTCAGAACTATTTCCCTCGCATCGACTTTCTTTCTCATCTCTGTTATCATTGCCGCGCTCACCTTGCTCAGCACCTCTAGGAGAAAAGAAAAAGAATGTAGAAGTAACTGCCGCAAATCCGTGATATCTAACCATGTTCATCATGGTTAGATATCATTAAAACTAACTCGAGAAACTGCTGCGTTGCTTCTAGGGTCCTCATTCCCCAGCTCCATTGAGGTCGGCTCTGGACTGTTTTGGAAATTTGCGGCGTCATCGAGGATAGCCGGCCCAATATCTTGAGCTTGAGGTTCCAGTTCTATTACGGGCTGGGGCTCGGGGAGTCCCTTTGGACGGGGGAAGAGGAGGCGTTCCCGTCTGAAAAGCAGGAAGAGGAGGACATTGATGGCACCAGAGAGGTTGAACATGGAGACCGCGAAAAACATAGCCGCCGGCGATACATAGTGGTGACTGAACAGTAACCACCGTGATACAGTGAGAGGAAGGACGATGATGGAGTATGCCAAGGGAAAACTGGTGACCGAAATCTGTGAGTGGGATTCACGACTCGAGACTCGAGAGAAGATTGCTTACAGAAGCATTCCCAATGTAGCTCGCCTCTCTGCATATCCGACCCTCTCATCAGGATTCGACCAATGAAATTTGTTCTTTGTGTCGACCGACCAGAAACCTTCCGCCCAGAAATACAGAGGGATGTATAGAGCTGTGGAAGCAAATAGTGCGATCCACATCCAGATGTATTCCCCAGCAAGGCGTTCTCCCGGGAACTGTGGGCTAATCCAGCACCAAAACTGACCCGAGCAGTGTGAGCAGCGACTCTGCCAGCGAGAAGAGGATTGAAAAGAAGGGAGTTGAATTACGCACAGGTGTAGGCGTTACATAATTGTGAATCCCTGCGCCGATTGCCACCCAAAGTGTAATGAAAACGCAAGCGAGGCAGACAAGGCCAACGGCAACGCGACACGCCTTTAGGCCAACTCTCCACACAGCCGCTACGAAAGTGTGAGAGGCGAGAAACTGGCAAGGTGTATATCAGCGAGTCCCAGACGCAAAGATATCAGGAGAGGAGACATACGAGAGTGGTCAGGGCGACTCCGAGCTCACCAATCTGCCCAACAAGGCCTTGTGCTGTGCAATAGTGCCCTGTCGTGACGATCCCGTTGTGAGCCCACCTGATATTGAGGATTCCGCCAATTGCTTGGAAAAGATCGAACAAGAAAAGAGAGAACTATCATGCAAATTCAATGAGCCGAGCAAATTGCAGCAGAAATACTGTCAGGCAGACCAGGTAGATGTCAGCAGGCCTCCTGAACAACTTCCAGTTACCATTTGGGAACGTCTCGCTATACCATCGCACGTTCCACTATGCAACATCTCGTCAAATAGGACAGGCATGTGAAAGGAAGTTGGAACGTACGCCAATCCAGATAAGTATGATGATGATGGCAGTGAAACTCAGGAACGATGCTTCAGCTGCTAACTGTAAATCGGATGAGTTTGCGTTGGAGACAGATAAGCTAGATACCCACAACTAGGCCGATAACGTCCCAGTGTGTCAAACACGAATTCGAGGGGCCGCGACTGTGAGAAGACTGTAGGGATTGCTGATACTGCTGCGCATTACAGACAGTCCCGTTCACGCCGTCGATTGTCGTCATCGCAAATGTCGTGAGTGAGTTGGAGAGAAGCGGCTGGAGAAGCGACTGGCAATGACACTCTTCTCGATCTTGTTCGCAAAGCACGAGAGAGGGGTGAGTGGGGATAAGGAAGTCCGAGTCAAGGATGATGGAAAATAAAAGGAATTCATGCTTGTAGATTACGAGACCACCTGTTTTGACGCTTGATTGGCAGATAGAGATGTCGACAATTATGAATTACAGCCTGGGGACTTGTAGAACTTACCATTCGAATGAAAAGAAGGTTCAGGAAACTCACAGATGTGGGAGTATTTAACCACCGTGTCGTGGGGTCTACTAGTAATAGATAAGCACGCAGAGCTCGAAACATACTAGTAGGTACTGGCCGCGAACAGCCTTCAGTCCCCAGTATTGGAACGAGCTCTAGAGCTTGTTGGTGCCAACAAATTGGGGGAGGCCTCAGGGACAGGAACTACGCAGGGCGATGATAGCCGTTGAAAGCCTCCACGTTCCCAATACAGGAACATGCTGTAGAGGCTTAGCGGCGTTGGCGCACCAACAAATTTCGTCATTCAGTTAGACAAACAATACTGGTGAACAACAGCTAGTCGACAGCCTGAGAAAATGCCTAGGAACCGAAATAGAGCATCAAGACGGCAAAGAATATGTCCTGAGGTACTTGTGAATGTGGAAACTTCATGAGAGATCCAGCCATCTATTCGTGTGAGTGTTGCTGTCGGTGACTATCTTCATACCCGTCTGTACACTCCTTCCTGTTCAATTGGCTTTTTCATACATTATCGAAAGACTACACGCACCTCGGTAAATACCAGCTGGGTTCTCGGATTTGCAACAGGGGTTACCGCGATGAAGAACGTATTCCGGTGAACGACACCCTTCTGAGTGTTGCGATCCAAAATGATGTATAAATGTTCCGTCTCGTCGATAGCGAGTCATCAGATAGGATACATCCCGAGAATCCCGAGAGTGGCTGCAACGATGTCTCATCGCCGACAGTCACGGTGACAGGTGATGACAGGCAGTGTCCGAATCTATGCCATTGCATGTCGCCGCCTCGGAGAACATACAGTACGGGCATCTTACTAGTTGCGTCTTGACAAATTCGAATATCCATTTCAGGTCCCCTATTATGTAAATTCAGTTACGGGTCGCAACGTGGCCCCTCTGCTTTCGGAAAAATGCGCCTTGCGCCTCGCCCTCACAATTGACCAGGCAAGTCGCAGTTGTCATAGGCTCGTAGCAGGCCTAGTGAGGGAAAACAGATGCAGTCAACGTCCAACTCCTCCAAGCCCGTATTATTTTAGCGTACCACGGTGACTGCACATGCACCCTGTCAATTCTCAGGCTTGGAGCCCTTGAACTGAGTTGTAGGTTTCGTGCCTACCTCCTATTTGTTCCCTCTGCCAGTACGATTCTTACGATACGATTGACGCAGGTCCCTCCCAAATGTACGCGCAAGTCATTCACATTCCCAGTGCTACTCCTTTTCTTGCGTGGTGCTCACTGGCACACGGCACACGGCCGATGTACCTTCACGTGCTCGTCCCTTTCGATCAGCCTGTTTTTCTCAGTTGAAAACCGCGTCTCAATTTACTTTAGCTGTAGCTACGACATGTGGAACGTATAGCGACAATATCCTGTATAGATAAATAGCATGATATTAGGCTCGGCAGGATGTCATACAGTGCCTGTTCTCGAGGCCTCCCCGCGTGCTTCCTCTCGAGATCTCGTCCCATCCTTCATGCTCAAACTTTAATTCGCTGCATGACACTCTTGCAGTTTTGGGTACTATCTCATCTTCGAGCCCGTTATTAGCAGGGTGGAAGTGTGAAATTGTTCGGAGACCCCGTAACAGATGTGAGACAAAACCGCGACGCGCGGGTAATCAAGACACTGCACGTGACAAGTACATGACCAAAGAAAACACACTACAAATCGTCTTTAAGATAGGCTATACTCGAATATACTGACCATGCCCACAAAGAACTCTTATTCCACCACATTGTTCATCCTGGTTAGATCTCACCCGAACCAACGCAAGATCCTGCTGCGCTGTTTCTAGCGCCCTCATCCCCCAGCTCCATCGGGTCGACCCTGGACTGTTTTGGAAATTTGCGGCGTTCGAGAATAGCCGGCCCAATATCTTGAGCTTGAGGTTCCAGTTCTATTACGGGCTGGGGCTCGGGGAGTTCCTTGGGACGGGGGAAGAGGAGGACATTGATGGCACCGGAAAGGTAGATCATCGAGTTACCGAACAACGTAGCCGCCGACGGTACATGGTGGTGACTGAACTGTGACCACCGTGCTGCAGAGAGAGGATGGACAACAAGGGAGTATGCCAGGGGATAACTGGTGACAGAAAATCTGTGAGCGGGATTCACGACTCGAGACGATTGCTCACAGAAGCATTCCCAATGCGCTTGCCTTTGTGTGTATCCGACCCTCTGATCGGGGTCCGACCAATGGAACTTGTTCTGTTCGCCGACCTACCAGAAGCCTTCTGCCCAAACATACAGCGGGATGTATAGCATTGCCGAAGCAAATAATGCGATCCACAGTCAGATGTATTCCCCACCAAGGCGTTCTCCCGGGAACTGAGGGCTGATCCAGCACCATACTGACCCGAGCAGTGTGAGCAGCGAGAAAAGGATTGAAAAGAATAGAGTTGAATTACGCACAGGTGTAGGCGTTTCTTAATTCTTGTGAATGCCTGCACTGATGGCCACCCAAAGCGTAATGAAAACGCAAGCGAGGCAGACAAGGCCAACCCGCAACGCCACGTGCCTTTAGGCCAACTTGCCACACAGCCGCTACGAAAGTGTGGGCAGTGAGAAACTGGTAAGGTATATCAGCGAGTCTCAGACGCAAAGACATCAGAAGAGGAGACACACGAGAGTGATCAGGGTGACCCCGAGGTCACCGATCTGCTCGATAAGGCCTTGTGCTGTACAATAGTGCCCGGTCGTGACAATCCCGTTGTGAGCCCACCTGATATTAAGGATACACCAATTGCTTGCAAAAAATCGAACACAAAAAGCGAAAACTATCGGGCAAATTCAATGAGCCGAGCAAATGGCAGAGGAAAAAACTGTCAGGTAGACCAAGTAGATGTCAGCCGGACCCCGGAACAATCTCCAGTCTGTTTGGGAACTTCTTTTTGTACCATCGTACGTTGCACTGTGCAACATCTCGTCAAATGGGGCAGGCACGTGAAAGGAAGTCGGACGTACACCATCCAGGTGAATATGACAACAACACTAATGGAACTAATGAACGACGCTTCGGCTGATCGGCTGATAGCTATAATTAGATGAGCTCCAGACGAGAAGAAGACTAATAAGCTAGATACTCACAGCTAAGCCAATACTTTCCCCGTGTGTTAAACATGTAATCGAGGGGCTGTGATTGTCATAAGGATGTTGGAATTGCTGATATTGCTGGGCATTACAGACAGTCCCGTTTACGCCGTTGAGTGTCGTCATCACTATTGTAATGAATGTGTTGGAGAGAAGGGCGAGTAGGGCTCAGGAAATCCGAGTCGGGGATGACAGAAAAAAGGAATCCATGTTCGTAGATAACGAGAGCACCCGTGTTGACAGTTTATTGATAGGTGGAGACGTCTACAATTATGAATCATGGCCATTCAAATGAAGGGACGGCTCAGGAAACTCACCAATATCAGGCTATGGAAGTATCGGTTACCGTGTCGTGTGTTTCGGAAAACCTATAAAAAAGGATGGCCGGACCGCAGCAGCCGTGGGCTATCGCCAGCTTCGCCAGTGGGGTCTACAACAGAGATGAGGGTCGATATGGGTCATGCACACTTGTGCACACTCCAATAATCTGTAGATACGGCCGCCCTAGGCCACTGCACAATTATGTAAAATAATTAAGGCCGTGGATGTGTGCAGCACTGCTGCAAATGAATGAGAGAGCTACAATGAGCTCCACCGGGTCAAAGCACTGGTGCTAATCGCACACATTCCTTACAGTGCCGCACATGCCCGCGGCCTCCGCAACTTGGCAGACACATTTAATAATTCAGTGCGGTTATATTTGCGGAGTATTGGAGCATGCACAAATGTGCAACTGGCACTAGTTCTCTGACCTCGTGGAGCTTGTTGTAGCTCTCTTTTTCATTTTCAACAGCGCTGCACACATCCGCGGCCTACGTTATTTTGACTGATTGTGAAGTGACCTAGGGCGGCCGTATCTACAGATTATTGGAGTGTGCACAAGTGTGCATGACCCATATCGACCCTCATCTCTGTTGCAGACCCCACTGGCGATAGCCCACGGCTGCTGCGGTCCGGCCACCCCTTTTTTTTTTTTAAATGGCACACAGACAAGGTTTTCCGAATACGCTGTAATAACATAGGAGCGAAAGCAGCCTTCCCAGTACAGGAATGAGCTCTAGAGCTTGGCGACCAACAAACTCATTGGGGGATGTCTCAGGACCAAGAACTACGCAAGGCGATCATCATTGAAGTTGAAGTTCACTCCAAGTTTGATCCCTCGTCTAACCCTCCATACACATCCGCATGCTCTACTCCTTTAGCCATGCGAGGCCCATCTTCAATTCGCTACCAGTCTCAATCTCTCCGCCTCTGCGCAGTCGTCTCTCCTCGCTGTGTTCAGCATATTTTTCCTCTTTAATCCCTAATTTCACTCGGACCTGTTGGCAGCTGCCATGTCGTGCATTCTCGAGCGTGTCAGGCTCTCCTAATGATATCTTCGAATATTCATCGGGACGCTGGCTGTAAGTCTTATACCTGTTGTTCTCTGGCGTATATGTCTAATCCGTAATCTCGCACATTCAGCGTCAACAATAAGCTTCGACTCGCAGAGCGCAGACGTGAATTCGACGTCGACGAGCTTTGTCGATTTGCGGCGCAGTCTGTTGATCGGAGTCTCCAAGATATCAAGACATTTGTGAAGCTCGCCGAGGGCGGCTACAACCGGACTTTCCTTATCACCATGCATGACGGCTTCCAGATGGTAGCCCGCATCCCGTACCCCATCACGGTCCCCGAGTTTTACACTATCACTAGTGAAGTGGCCACGATGCGTTTACTCCATTCCTCTGGGCTGCCTGCTCCCGAGGTTTACGATTACTCTCCTTCGTCGGACAACGCTTCGATGACGCCGTACATTTTTATGCAGTTCGTGAGAGGTACGAAACTCAGCGACGTATGGATGGAGCTGGAGAAACCGGACATCATTTCGGTCTTACGTCAATTCGCTCAACTCGAGTCTCGCGTGATGTCGATTCCTTTCCCGGCTGGTGGAAGCCTCTATTATACCACCGACCTGGAGAAGGTGGCAGGGAGTACAGGCATCCCGCTCAACGACAGTGGCTTCTGCGTCGGTCCAGATGCCGCGTCGGTCCAGATGCCAGGCTGCGTATGTGGTACGGAAGGAGGTCGCAGCTCAACGGGAACAGAGGACCATGTACGCCGCTTTCTGCGGTTTCTTTTATTGAACTTTCGGGAACTAATCGAGACTAGACGAAAACGCCGAGGCAGCGCTCATAGCAGTAGCTGGCAGGAAACTGGCGTTTCTAGAACAGTTC
The DNA here is from genome assembly GCA_003316425.1 of Russula lepida. Taxonomy (NCBI): domain Eukaryota; kingdom Fungi; phylum Basidiomycota; class Agaricomycetes; order Russulales; family Russulaceae; genus Russula; species Russula lepida. Next base: position 240,060 of record QFEZ01000198.1, read on the forward strand.
GGCCAACCGCTTCTACCGTCCCAGCGTGAAAGAAGGGCGGCTTACGAGTACCAGGAGCAGTTACCGTCGGACCACATCGAGAATCTCGAACGCTACCTTCTCATCGTGTCCTTGCTCGTCTCCAAGAACTCAGCCCTCCATCCTTTCCGTATCCGCCATCCCGATCTCCAGCCGAGCAACGTCATCGTGTCGAGGTCACCAGACTCTAACCAGTTGAAGGTCGTGCCAGTGGGCCTGCTCGACTGGCAACATGCCTCGATCCTACTACTGTCTCTCCTCGCTGGTATACCAGCTCTTCTGCAGAATCACGATGACCCTCTCACCCCACCTTCACTGCCAGCGAACATGAACAAGCTGGACCAATCCGAGCAAAGCCTCGCGAGGGGTCTCTACCACCGCCGTCTTGTCCACTTTCACTACGTCAAGAACACGGAGGAGTACAACAAGCTCCATCACGCTGCGATGTCCGACCTCGTGTCCAAGTTCCTCTTCCGCCTTTTCGACCAATCCGGTGCTCCATGGGAGGGCGAGACTCACGCGCTGAAGACTACGTTGATAGAGGTGACGGAGCAATGGGGGATGCTTATGGGGGAAGGTGTGCCGTGTCCAGTCGCGTTCGAACCCGAGGACCTACTCAAGACGAAGGAGCTGAGCGACAAGCTAAAATTAGCAGACGAGAATTTTGAGGGGTGCCGAGCCATGGTTGGTTTCGAGACGGAGACCTGGGTTCCCAACGAAAACTACGCGATGGCTAGTGCCTTCGCCAAGAGACTAAAGCAGATGTTTTTGGCAGCGATCCCGGACAAGGAAATGCGGGCTGAGGTTGAGGCGAATTGGTTTTTGGACGATATGGACGAAGTGAAGTACATGTAGTGAATCGATCGACATATTCCACGGCGGTGTTATTTCCATTAGTCCTATTGTATACATGTCCAGTCGACCGTTCTTCAAGCCCTGTCGGAGAAAAACTTCTCGCAGAAGACAAATCTGTCGACACCGCCGTCCTTTAGCTTCGTATAAAGCCCATTCACTTTTGATTGTATGCTAATCGTAATTCATAGTATGTAACCAACGATATAAAAACAGGCCGGATAAACACCATCCCGCCCTCATCGCACCACCTTCTTTACGTCTTCCCACCCCAGATCTCTGGAAAGCAGAACACATAACCTGCAGATGGCGTGCTTTTGGGGACAAGTTTCCATCGCGAAGCAGCAGCCCCTGCGACCAACGAAGCCACAAATGGCTTAGGTTTCTATCTTCTCCCGAGAGCCCGGACCCCCGCTACTGGCTTCAAGCTTAAATGGTGTAATTCAATGAAGATGAAGCGCGTATTCCTCGGTTGTTACTTGTTTCACACTTTCAACTTTCCTTACTCGACGTCATGCCCTAGTGTCCAAAGGACATGATCTTACTCTATCTGAAGCGTAGCTACAAAGGTTGGTCTGTATTTAAGAAGTCTCGTTGTGCTCGACTTTCTTTCTCATCACTGTCATCGTCGCCACACTCGCCTTGCTCGGCACCATCTAGGAGAAAAGAAAAAGAAAGTAGAAGTAACTGCCGCAAATCCGTGTCCATCTTGGTTAGATGTCTTTAGATGTAACGCGAGAAACTGCTGCGCCGTTTCCAGAGTCCTCGTTCCCCAGCTCCATTGAGGTCGGCTCTGGACTGTTTTGGAGATTTTCGGTGTTGTCGAGAATAGCCGGCTCAGTATCTTGAGCTTGAGGTTCCAGTTTTATTTCAGGCCCGCGCACGGGGAGGCTCTCGGGACGGGGGAAGAGGAGGCGTTCCCGTCTAAAAAGCAGGAAGAGGAGGACATTGATGGCACCGGAGAGGTTGAACATCGAGATCGCGAAGAACGTAGCCGCGGGCGATACATAGTGGTGACTGAACAGTAACCACCGCGCTACAGTGAGAGGAAGGACGATAAAGGAGTATGCCAAGGGGAAACTGGTGACCGAAAATCTGTGAGTGGGATTCACGACTCGAGAGACGATTGCTTACAGAAGCATTCCCAACGTAGCTCGCCTCTCTGCGTATCCGATCCTCTGATCGGGATTCGACCAATGAAACTGGTTCCTTTCGTCGACCGACCAGAAACCTTCCGCCCAGAAATACAGCGGGATGTATAGCATTGCCGAAGCAAATAATGCGATCCACAGCCAGATGTACTCCCCAGCAAGGCGTTCTCCCGGGAACTGAGGGCTGATCCAGCACCAATACTGACCCGAGCAGTGTGAGCAGCGAGAAGAGGATTGGAAAGAATAGAGTTGAATTACGCACAGGTGTAGGCGTTTCATAATTATGAATCCTTGCGCCGATTGCCACCCAAAGCGTAATGAAAACGCAAGCGAGGAAAACCAGGCTAACGGCAACGCGACACGCCTTTAGGCCAACTCTCCACACAGCCGCTACGAAAGTGTGAGAGGCGAGAAACTAGCAAGGTGTATATCAGCGAGTCCCAGACGCAAAGATATCAGGAGAGGAGACATACGAGAGTGGTCAGGGCGACTCCGAGCTCACCAATCTGCCCGACAAGGCCTTGTGCTGTGCAATAGTGCCCTGTCGTGACGATCCCGTTGTGAGCCCACCTGATATTGAAGATTCCGCCAATTGCTTGGAAAAGGTCGAACACGAAAAGAGAGAACTATCATGTAAATTCGATGAGCCGAGCAAATGGCAGCAGAAATACTGTCAGGCAGACCAGGTAGATGTCAGCAGGCCTCCTGAACAACTTCCAGTTACCCCTTGGGAACGTCTCGCTATACCATCGCACGTTCCACTATGCAACATCTCGTCAAACAGGACAAACACGTGAAAGTAAGTTGGAACGTACGCCAATCCAGATAAGTATGATGATGACGGCAGTGAAACTCAGGAACGATGCCTCAGCTGTCAACTGCAAATCGGATGACTTTGAGTTGGAGCCTGAGACAGATAAGCTAGATGCCCACAACTAGACCAATGACATCCCAGTGTGTCAAACACGAATCTGAGGGGTTGCGACTGTCATGAGACTGAAGGTATTGCTGATCTTGCTGCGCATTACAGACAGTCCCGTTTACCCCGTCGAGTGGCGTCATCACTACTGTAGTGAATGGATTGGAGAGAAGCGGCTGGAGAAGCGACTGGCGATGACACTCTTCTCGATCTTGTTCGCAAAGCACGAGAGAGGGGTGAGTGGGGACCAGGAAGTCCGAGCCAGGGATGATGGAAAATAAAAGGAATCCATGCTTGTAGATTACGAGACCACCTGTTTTGACACTTGATTGGCAGGTAGAGATGTCAACAATTATGAGTCACAGCCTGGGGACTTGTAGAATTTGCCATTCGAATGAAAAGAAGGTTCAGGAACTCACAATTGGGAGTCTTTGGTTACCGTGTCGTGGGGTCTACTAGTGGTAGACAAGCACGCAGAGCTCGAAACATACTAGTACATACTGGCCGCGAACAGCCTTCAGCCCCCAGTACTGGAACGAGCTCTAGAGCTTGTTGGAGCCAACAAATTGGGGGAGGCCTCAGGGACAGGAACTACGCAGGGCGATGATAGCCGTCGAAAGCCCTAAGTTCCCAATACAGGAACATGCTGTAGAGGCTTGATGCACCAACAAATTCCTTCATTCAGTTAGACGAACAATACTGGTGAACAACAGCTGGTCGACAGCCTGAGAAAATGCCTAGGAACCGAAATAGAACAATCAAGACGGCAAAAAATATGTCCTGAGGTACTTGTGAGTGTGGAAAGTTTATGAGAGATCCAGCCATTCATTCGTGTGAGTGTTGCTGTCGGTGACTGTCTTCACACCCGCCTGTACACTCGATCACGTTCAATTGGCTTTTGCATACATTATTTAGACTACGAACCTTAGTAAATGCCAGTCTGAGTTCTCGGGTTTGCAACAGGGATTACTGACTACCACGATGAAGAACTTATTCCGGTGAACGACACCCCTCTGAGTGTTGCGATGCAGGGGAAATGATGTATGAATGTTCCGTCCCGTTGATAGCGAGTTATGATGACAGGCAGTGTCTGTTGCATGTCGCCGCCTCGGGGAACCTATGTGTCTGGACAAATTCGAATATCCATTTCAGGTCTTTCCTATTAAATTCAGTCACAGCTGTCGCAACGGGCCTTTTTTCTGCTTTCGGAAATTTTCTCCTCGCCAACACATCAACCCAGGCAACTTTTCACGGTTGTCGTAGCTGAGCAGGCTTAGTCAGAGAAAAAACAGATACAGTCAACGTCCAACTCCTCCGAGCCCGTACTATTTTAGCGTACCGTGGTGACTGCACACGCACACCCCGACAATTCTTGGAGCCTTGAACTGAGTTGTAGGTTTCGTGCCTAGTCACTATATCCATTCCTATTTATATTATTCCCTTTGCCAGTACGATTCTTACGATACGATTGACTTAGGCACGTCCCTCCCAAATGGGCGGTGACCCTCGTTTCTCCGTTTCTCCATTCCCATGCTACTCCTTTTCTTGCGTGGTGCTCACATGGCCGTTGCCACTGTACCTTCACGTGCTCGTCCCTTTCTTTTTTCCCTCAGGTGAAAACCGCGTCTTAATTTACTTTACAGCTGTAGCTACGACGTGTGGAACGTATAGCGACGATAGCCTGTATAGATAAATAGCACGATGTTACACTCGGCAGAATGTCGTACAGTGCCTGTTCTCGAGGCCTGGTGTGCTTGAACGGTGCTTTCCCCCCGAGATCTCGTCCCATCCTTCTTGCTCAAACTTTTATTCGCTGCGTGACACATTCTTGTAGTTTTGGGTACTACCTCATCTTCGAGCCCGTTATTAGCAGGGTGGAAGTGTGAAATTGTTCGGAGACCCCGTAACAGATGTGAGACAAAGCGCGTGGGTAATCAAGACACTGCAAGTGAGTCATGACAAGTACATGACCAAAAAACATAAAATACAAATCATCTTTAAGATAGGCTGTACTTGAATATACTGATCATGCCCGCAAAGAACTTTATTCCACCACATAGTTCATCTGGGTTAGATCTCTTCCGAACTAACGCGAGATCCTGCAGAGCTGTTTCTAGCGCCCTCATCCCCCAGCTCCATCGAGGTCGGCTCTGGATTGGTTTGGAAATTTGCGGCGTCGGGGAGAATAGCTGGCACAATATCTTGAGCTTGATGCTCCAGTTCTATTACGGGCTCGGGCTCGGGGATTTCCTTGTAACGGGGGAAGAGGAGGAGTCCCGGTCTGGTAATCAGAAAGAGGAGGACATTGCTGGCACCGGAAAGGTAGAACATTGAGTTACCGAGCAACGTAGCTGCCGACGGTACATGGTGGTGGCTGAACTGTAACCACCGTACTACAGAGAGAGGAAGGACGATAATGGAGTATGCCAGGGGATAACTGGTGACCGAAAATCTATGAGCGGCAGAGGGATTCACGACTCGAGAGACGTTTGCTTACAGGAGTATTCCCAACGCAGTTCGCCTCTGTGCCCGTGGGTATTCAACCCTCTGATCGGCGTCCCACCAACGGAACCTGTTCTCTTCGTCGACCGACCAGAAACCTTCCGCCCAGAAATACAGCGGGATGTATAGCATTGCCGAAGCAAATAATGCGATCCACAGCCAGATGTATTCCCCACCAAGGCGTTCTCCCGGGAACTGAGGGCTGATCCAGCACCAATACTGACCCGAGCAGTGTGAGCAGCGAGAAAAGGATTGGAATGAATGGAGTTGGATTACGCACAGGTGTAGGCGTTTCATAATTCTTGTGAATGCCTGCGCCGATGGCAACCCAAAGCGTAATGAAAACGCAGGCGAGGAAGACTAGGCCAACGGCAACGCCACACGCCTTCAGGCCAACGTCCCACACAGCCGCTACGAAAGTGTGGACAGCGAGAAACTGGTAAGGTGTATATCAGCATGTCCCAGACACAAAGACATCAGGTGGGGAGACACACGAGAGTGATAAGGGCGACCCCTAGGTCACCGATCTGCTCGATAAGGCCTTGTGCTGTGCAATAGTGCCCCGTAGTGACAATCCCGTTGTGAGCCCACCTGATATTAAGGATGCCACCAATTGCTTGCAAAAAATCGAACACAAAAAGCGAAAACTGTCGGGCAAATTCAATGAGCCGAGCAAATGACAGCAGAAAGAACTGTCAGATAGACCATGTAGATGTCAGAAGGACCCCAGAACAATTTCCAGTCCCCGTTTGGGAACTTTTTCCTATACCATCGTACGTTGCACTGAGCAACATCTCGTCAACGGGGCAAGCACGTGAAAGGAAGTCGGACGTACACCAATCCAGATAAACATGACAATAACACTAATAGAACTAATGAACGACGCTTCGGCTGATAGCTGTAAATTGGATGAGCTCCAGACAAGAAGAAGACTAATAAGCCAGATACTCACAGCTAAGCCAATACTGTCCCCGTGTGATAAACATGTAATCGAGGGGCTGCGATTGTCATAAGGCTGTTGGAATTGCTGATATTGCTGAGCATTACAGGCAGTCCCGTTTACGCTGTTGAATGTCGCCATCACTACTGTAGTGAATGGGTTGGAGAGAAGCGACTGGCGATGTCACTCTTCTCGATCTTGTCCGCAAAGCGCGAGAGAAGGGTGGGTAGGGACTAGGAAGACCGAATCGGAGATGACGGAAAAAGGGAATCCATGTTCGTATATAACGAGAGCGCCTGTTTTGACAGTTTATTGACAGGTGGAGACCTCTAACTTACAGTTATGAATCACAGCCTGAGTTGTAGAATTTACCATCCGAATGAGTGGACGGCTCAGGAACGCCGTTATAGAAGTATTGGTTACTGCATGTATGGCGTAGCAAATAAGCATGCAGACCTCGCAACATGGGTATTGCGCAGCGAACAGCCTTCCCAGTACAGGAGCGAGCTCCAGAGCTCGGCGGCATCAACAGATTGGGGGAGGCCTCAGGGCCAGAAACTACGCTCGGCGATGATGATGGCCATTGACGCTGCAGGGGGTTCAGAAAATTCCATGTTTAGATGAGCAATACTAGTGAACAACAACTGGTCGACGAAAAACGCCCAGGAACAGAAGCAGGACAGCAAAAGTTATGTCCTGAGCTAGTTGTCATTGTGGAAACTTCATGAGAGATCCAGCCATTCATTCGTGTGAGTGTGGCTGTCGGTGACTATCTTCACACCCGTCTGTACACTCCTTCCCGTTCAATCGGCTTTTGCATACACTTTTGCGAGACTACGCGCACCTTAGTGGATCCCGGTCTGAGTTCCCGGTTTTGCAACAGGGATGACCGCGATGAAGAACATATTCCGGTGAACGACACCCTTCTGAGTGTTACGATCCAGCGGAAATGATGCAGAAATGTCCCGTCCAGTTGATAGCGAGTAATTCAGGTAGAATACACCCCGAGAATGGCTGCAATGATGATGTCTCCTCGCCGACAGTCACGGTGACGGGTGATGACAGGCAGTGTCCATTGCATGTCGCCGCCTGAGAATAGACGTCAATCAGAATTTGTAGTAGGCATAAGTTACCATACAACATTGGTCAGTTTAGCTGACAGCATAGGTCAGCATTTGATGTGGGGGAGTAGAGGGTTGCTTAGAAAAATGGAAAAAATAAGATTGATATCAGTAATGACGGGTAACCGCCTCTCCGCAGCCACAGTACGACATCGGGATCAACTAATTCAAAGTGCTCGTTGTAAGAGGTTCGTCGCCCTGTGCAACTTGAAAAAATGCAATTGCCAGCATCCAATGCCCGAGACTCACGCTTGCCTAGATTATAACACGAAAATGGGGGAGGCAGTTCGCTATTGATCCGCTGTCAAGTGTCAATGGCCTGAGTAGGAAACTGTACCCCACGAGCAATTTAGCTGGTTATGGACATCGTTGTTATGCCTTATCCACCCCCAATTCCTGCTATTTCCCACTAATTTCTCACGACATCCCAGGTCAACAGAGGAACCTATCGATCACGCGGAATGAAAACCCGAGGCCCAACTGCCACTACAGTAGGTGTCAAATGTCAGTCACTAGCAGGACAAAAAACATACAAGGAACCATCAAGTGAGTCGGATATTGTTCAAACCTTCCAGCAGTGCCTCGAGGTTGCGTATCGTCAATGCTGGCACTCTTCACACTTGCGGGGGCCACGTATGATGCTGCTATCCCGGCTACAGGTTAAGCCGGTGTCCATGCAATTCGTAGAAAATGTAGCATCGAGCAGGTGGCGTACTGATTCGCATTATTAAGTCCATTGCCATACCAATTTGATTGACAGATGCGCACAGGCAAATGCTTGTGAGGTCGTCGACTTATACTTTAGTCCTGGGATACTTCAATGTGTCTGAACCAAGTGCTGTCTTATCCCCACCCGAAGCCAAACTACTGGAAACCTCATATCTGGAGCTGAAGCCGAAGCGCTGAAGCACAAACCATGACAATGATCGCACGGGTTTATCCAAGTGATCGTCTGATGATGATGATGTAGTTGTACCAGGAACAATCTCCACGTACCGTACCCGAGATGCGCCTATCCACTATCATATAAGCGTCTGAGTCATGGCTGAGGTTTGCTTTCGTTGGCTGGTTACCTCAAAGCCGGCCTTTCGCCACGATACCCTCTCATACTACCCGGGTCTGAGCTGGTCCCAGACGATGTTGTATGATTTTCACAGTTCAACACTGTTGTACAGGGTCATAAGTATAATAGGTCAAACTCTAATCTACGGTTAGTGACCCTTCATCTCCATCAGGCACTGACCTTACCATCCATGGCACAAAGGGATATATTTATGTCTATTTCCTATTGCGGTTTATGTCATGTTGTAAGGACTCCTTGTTCTGTGTCTGTCTCCCCACCAATGCTTTCTCGACTTACGACGTTCTTCGATTCGACGAAACAGGTCGAGGAGACTCTACAACCGATCACGTGTGATGCTTTTCGTGACGATGGTGATCATGTTCGCTTTATCGACCATATATTGGGTCATGTCTGTCCTCGTCACCTTTCTGGTCATTAGGGCATGGTTCAGCGAGCTTGATCCTGCTACACACTCCCCACCAAACTGGCTACCGATGTTCAATGCCATTCTTCTCGTCAATGTCGGTACAATCTCTAACTTAACAGTATCATATTGCGATGCATCTCGCGATCTAACACGTCCCCCAAATCTCCTTCGATTAGCTTATCATCACCGATGGCGTCGTTGTCTGGCGAGCTTGGGTCATCTGTTCGGACTATAATAAGGTCGTCTTGATGACACCGGTGGTCATTCTTGCAATCGACAGCCGTACGCCTACATTCTATCTTTCTCCCCCTCTATTGACTTTTCCTCATCTATCTTGCTTCGAACTTCTTCTAGTCGTTTACGTGACTACAGTCGTAGCGAGGGCCGGCTTGCTCATAACCCCAGAAGGAGCTCGAAGCCACAAAGACCTCGCCCGCATCATCGACATCACTCAAATGGGCAACTTGGTGCTGTCTTTGCTTACCAACGTCTTTGCAACATCCATCATAGCTACCAAGAGTTGGTGCGTCCGTGGGCATCCTTCACGTTGGATATTAAGTCTTACACTTTGATGACACGCGCACGTGCTAAAGGAAATATCGAATGTCTCTGATAAGTTATAATGTCGATGGCCACATTTCTACAGTGGCAAGTAAAGTATTGGCTTTCCTGGTCGAGTCCGGAATGTTTTATATCTTGATCGGGGTAAGTGCCATGTCGTCACACAAGCATGACTCAGTCATTATGAACCTTTTTTTCCCTGTCGTGTCAGGCTATCATCTTGGCCTCTTGCGTTATCCGCCTGTGCTTTACGACGCTCGGAGACATACTGGTGCCCGTTGGTGTACAACTCGCGGTGCGTACAGTCTTCTTAATGATGAGCCACGACTTGTGTTGATACCGCAATGTTGACTCTTAGGGAATTTATCCAATTATCGTGCTTTTAGTTGTGGACTTGAGCAACTCATTCAAGCCCACCTCATACCATTCGTCCGATTCCGTTATACGCGACACTGGGGATCGAGCTTCACGCCTGGAATCCCTGAACTTCGCTCCTGGAATGGACTCGCACCAGTCATCCATAACCATAACGGACTAGAAACGAAAAAAGGCTACCGCATGCTTGCACCCAATTTTTATTCGACGCAGAAATGAACGCATGAAATGCCACGGAACGAGAGACTGCTTCACGGCATAGAGGGTTGCATAAGTTATTAATATAATTCGAACTTAGAATACCGTACAACAATACCTATACTTCACAACACAATTATAAAGTTTGCTTATTTATGTCCTCAACACAACTCTTCATAGTCAGCCCCAACTCCAAGGTACGCACGGATGTCCTGTGGGTTAACGTTATGCTCCCGGGTGAAGTGGGTCATCAAAATCGAGTAATTGTCTACCCCGTCTCGTCAGCCTTCCGTACGGGACATCACGTGGAATGGAAGAAGATGCAAATGAAGATCTTTACCCGTGTGACGCAACGCAGCTTCTTTTGCGAGTATTACGGCCCTGCGCTTCTCCTCGACCCTGACAGGGTCACATGCGCCGTACGCTTCAAGTTCGCCTTGCAGTTCAGATAACGTTTTCCTCGCAAAAGCCAATCGAGCAAGTGCCGCGCTGCGTTGATCCTACAGTACAAGGGGGGGAAGAGAAAAATAAGGTGTAAAGGTTGGACGGCCAGCTGAAGGTTTACTTACGCTTTCAGGTCGAGCAGCACGCTCTGCGGCAATAGCCGAGCGCAACTCCGCCAATTGTTTTTCGCTTGCGGCTTGTGCTTCGGCTGCGCCATCGAGGCGGTTTTGCATCTACAGTAGGTTTTTTTTATTATCAGCATGCCGTCGGTTAGTCGGTTAGCCCGCGGAACGGTACTGTAAGGGTAGGGGGTAGGGGGTAGGGGGTAGGGGCAGGGGTAACAGGAAATAAACTTACGATCGCACCCCTCTGAGAAGGGAAGCTCCAGAAGACTGCACCCGACGTGCACAAAGCAAGCGAGCGAGCGCGCGTAGCGGTGTTGAAAATATAATCATCAGTCGATCGAGAATCGGCGACGAGGACGGGAAGCGAGCCACCTACAATTCGACGATCCGATTTTATCAGACTGGACGAGGTTATCGTCGACGAGTGATTGTAGGACTTCCTTGACGGATTGTGAGACTAATTATTATAACCCTCTCAGCTCGTGTGAAAAAACAAAAAACAAAAAAACACGGAAACAAAAAAGTAAAATTCCGTGGAGAAATGAGAGCGATAATCACCGATCCCTTTCATTTTGGGTCCGAGCTTCTCTAACTCCTTTAGCTGTTCACGCACGCGCGTGCGCGCCAATTCATTTAATGATCCCACAGGACTTGCTCAATGGGGTTAAGTAGAACTCACCTGAAAGAAGTCCTTCTGCTCGCGATATCAAGTACTGGGATACCCGCTCTAAGAGAAAATAACAAGGCATACAGTCTCATGAAAGATTTCCAGCAACTTGACTCTCTTCTCGTCTGCTGAGAGGCCGCGGGGTGCCTGTGCGAAGGGGAATACCTACGGGGTTAATATATGCGCATATAGCACGGCGCCTCACCATAACCGAGAATCGTGGGTTCGTTGGCGCTTGATTTTGGTGGGGTGTTTCCGTGTCACGCAAAAGCAACAGAATGAACGAAGGTGCAACAGTGCAACTTGAATAATGCACTGTATCCGATCACATGATCACAAGCACAAGAAACTGCACGCACGGCGTATACAGTATGTCAGGCTCCGTCGATTATGCAATGAGGCATACAAACTATTTCTCGAGTAGGGACAGGCCCAGATGGGGGGACAGGAATGAAGGAGGGTGAGGGTTAGGTGAGAGGTAGTGTCCGTGAACGTGATAGACAAGCAGTGAGTGCACGAGAACCAAATAAGCAAACAGACGTAAGAGACAGCGAAAATATGGGGGAAATAGGGAGAAAATAAGACCAAGAGAACAGAAAGAACCAATAATGAAAGTGGGGAACGGGGAGTATAGATGTGGAAAAAAAACCCAAGATGAGAAAATCGACCGACCTACTGTAGCAAATGAAGGTTCTGGTCGACGGACGGGTAACGGTACGCAACAAAATCCGGACTCTGGTCAACGAGGGACTCGACGTTTTTGCGTGTCGTAAGGGACATCGACAACCGCGGAAATGCGTGTCTATGCCCGGCTTCTGCTTCTGCCATCAAGTTCCCATAATGCATACCCAGCTCTGCCTCGTGCCGTGCGTCCGACCCTGACGACCGCCCTAATGAGAACTCGACAGGCTCAGAGCTCTGCATCGGCACAGAGGCCTTCCGTCCAAACAGTGACGCAAAGCTAAACCTACTCTTGCGCTTCGCTGACCGCTGTTGAGGTGCTGGAACGAGCGCGTTACGCGAACCACCGAACATGCCGTATTTTTCCGGGTCGATATCATTACGGCGTGAGGGTAGGGATTGCACGACCAGGCTCGGACGTGAGTTGCTAAGTCCATTAAATGACTGTCGCCGCTTTTCCGTTTGAGCAAACGGTGGCTGAGGTGCAGCGAGCACCTGCCCGCCGTTGACTTCACGCGTGTCATAATAAAATAGCGTGCGTGGTCGTGATTGAGTGTCGCTGGGAAGTGGCGGAAGCGTCTTTTCTCGCCATCCCGGTGATGGCGGACGCGTTGTCTGGGTTATAGATGTCGGGATTGGTGGGACTGGTGGTACAGGACCGACAGGACCGCTTAGGCCCTGTGACACACGACGACGTAAATCGGGCTCTGAAGTTGTGGGGTGCACACTTCGCTGTGTTGCCGAGGATTGTAAATTGTCTTCTTCTGGCACGGGCGACGGTATTTGTTCCCCATCACTATCGCCCAGAATCCCTTTGCGGCCCTCGGAAAACTCAGAGATGACTACTGGTCGTGATGAAGTTGGGGATGGAAGTAAGCTGGAAGGAGCGGTAGGCGAGGACATGCCGACAGAAGATAGGGGGAAAGAATTAGGAGAAACTGACGATGGGAGGGAAGGCGTAGAGACGTGCCGTAGGGCAGAATTTGTATTATCGCCAGTGCCTCGACTGACCAAATACGATAATGGAGGTGGTGGTGCCAGAGGATAGTCGTCATCATGCGCGCGGTCGAGTGAGCGTGTCTTGGACAGGTCAGGAGGAGGAGCGGAAGTGCTTTTCGGTGTTCCCGTAACAAGGCGCCATATCTTTGCTAGACTCTTCCTTTTCTTTTGTTTGTCCTCGGATTTTGGCTCAATATCTCGTGAAGGAATCAACGCTGAGCTATCGCGCCAACTGTCAATTCTTTGGTATCTATCACCCAATTCAACCGGAGAATATGGCAACCGCTCGCCGCCAGGTTGCAACGCAATGCTGAAAGAGACGCTCTGATCAGGGGGAGCAACGGAAACCATGGGGAAAATAACGAACTGCATGTCAACCATACTTCCGCTCACCCCAGAAGGCGCTAAGCTGTCCGAACTCCGGAAAGATGGGGAAAGGTTTCGCACGCCAAAGAAGCGCGTCCGCCGAGGTGATGCACCGGAAATCATGCTGAGGGCTTCAACGGATCCGTTCGATTGCATACCTCGTGTTACTGAAGTCTCCGCTGGGGAAGTCAACACACTCATGGGACGGGATGTCGACGAGAGCGATGGGAGAAGGGGAAGACCACTGTCCGTTTGCGGCATGGGGCTCATCGAATACATTGAAGCAACGTCGAAGGCCGAACCCCGAGAAGACTTGCGTGCGCGTGCTCGTTTCTCATCGCGGCGGCGCTGATGGCGTTCATCGCGCTCTTCCTTGCGGACATTGACGTGCTCAACAACCATGCCATTCTCTAACATGGTAACTTCGTGGCTGTGACCATTAGCTTGGTTAGGGGGCATCATTGAGGAACGAAGGGCCTTGATTCGTATTCCACGGTCATCTGGTGAGGTTGCCGCGCCAAGCTCGTAGGCAGAACGACGTAGCTGGGAGTAGGTATCTCGCATCCTATCCTCGAGCTGTCGTGACTCGAGCATTGCACGAGCATGTGCCAACGCCTCCGCCTCGACCAACGTCTGTTGCGCCCTGACATATCTCTCAAGTGCTTCCCCCTTCGAAGTAGGCTCCTTGGGATTCTAAGGTGATATTAAAATCAGACCAAATTGTCGGCGAGGTCATGAGATGACAGAAGGCGCGTACCAAAGTGAGCCATAACTTCAAATGGGCTTCCGTTAAGCGCCCTCCGCGGGCCCTGGGCCTCTGTTGTTCCTGGGGTGAGATGCCCATTGCTTCCTCTTCTAGCTCGCGTCTACACAACTCGTCGTAATGAACGTCGCTCTCGCGCGCCCAGATGCCAGGTGAGGTGACGTCCACGTCTGCCATGTCCTGGTCGCGCATAGCGCATTCCACGCAGATCTCCTCGGCAGGCAGCGGTTGTGAGGTGAAAACGGGATTGATGGGAGTAGGCCCTGGAGCCGGGTTGATGTAGGTGGGTTGCTGAGCCTGCACACGTGGATTGGAAGAGACGGGTGCCGGGACAACCATGGCAGGGTTGTATTGAGTCATCCGCATGTTGGGGGACAAGGAGGAAAGGTCGATGCCCTGACCTTGGCTGGCCGCCGCACCAGAGCGAGGAGGTATGTACTGTTCAGTAGGGCGAGAGACCCGAGGGGAAGTCTGCTGTGATGAGCCAGGCTGTAGAGCGGGTGGATGCTGGGTTGGGGAAGGGGCGTCGCCAGTTGGTGGAGGTTTGCTGACCTCACCGCTGGAGGTCTGTGAGGCTCGTGAGGGACCGAAAACCTGCAAGTTGATCTCATTCACGCTGGGGGGGCTGTTAGTAGGTTGTACATGATCGACGGGATATGAATTTGGCGGAATGGTTGCAGTGAGAGGTGAGGCCTGTGAGGGTGGACTGTCGGGTTGGAGTATGGAGCGGCGTTCATCTGAAACTTGGAGAATGTCTGGTTGGGTGGATGGTAATGTGAGTGAAGTCATGTTCATGTTCCTCAAATCATGGGAGACCAAGTCAGAGGAGGGTAGAGAGGGGCCGCGGACAAGTTGGTGCATAACATCCGGGTGAATATGAGAATGTGAAGGAAGGAAGTTGGCCGTTTTGGTACCTTGCAATTGATGAGCGGCAGGGGGTACGTGGCGTGAAGAGGAAATAAGAGGGTAACGGTCGTCACGGAGGTCAAGGTCAGAAATAGCGAGACCACGGGGAAAATGGGGATGAGGATGTGGTGGAGGGGCTACTGCGGTGGCGAGGAGGTCAGTAGCCATGGTGTAGGTGAAGGGACAAGAGCAAGAGAGTGGGAGTGGAGGAATGAGAGGAGGAGAAAGGGGATTAGGCGACGGGGGTCCGGATGATGTGGTCGATCCTCGTCTCCTCTTCCGGCATATTAACGTAATCCATTCACTTTCATCGTCCTCTCAGAATAAAGCATCTCTCATATTTCTACCAGTAACTTAATGGTATCGACCCTACACAACGGAAAAGTAATACCGTGTTCCTCCTCCTCAACCATTATTTGCGGTACCTGAATTTGGCGGGAAATGAGCGCGCCTGAATAACCGGGGGCCGATCAATGGCGGCTAACTCACCACAACACATTCTTTCTGGTACGCCTCATCTTTCGTTGAAGTTGCAGCATCCCGTATAGAAGCGCCTCAGCAGTGGGCGGGCACCCGGGAACGTATATGTCAACGGGCACAATCCCTGTCCGTGGATATTATTAGTTTCCACGCATTTCACTGTCATCCTTGTCGATCAACTCACGGTCACAGCCGCGCACAACGCTGTAAGAATAGTGATAGTAGCCACCTCCATTAGCACAGGAACCCATAGAGATGACCCATCCTATTTACGATGCGCGCATCAAGCACGTGTATGATATTAAGCTGTGCATGACGTACGGGGCTCTGGCATCTGATCGTACACCCTCCGAAGTGCAGGCGCCATTTTGTTCGTAAGTGTGCCCGCCACAATCATGATGTCTGACTGGCGGGGACTGGCGCGAAAAACGACCCCAAGGCGATCCTGATCATACCGTGCAGCTGCCATATGCATCATCTCCACGGCACAGCAAGCCAGTCCTGTATTACCGAGAAAAGCATGAGAGCGGTACTGTAACCGCGAGGACGTGGCGCGCACCGAAAGTCATTGGCCACATTGAACCCTGTCGAGCCCAGTTGACCACCTTGTCCAGCGTAGACAACACATACTCTGGGCAGGTTGGTCAAGACACGAGTCGATGAAGGGTTTCATGTTGTATATCACGCACCGGCCCTGTTTTGAGGTTGCTCCAAACTCAACTGGTTCGAACCCTGCTTTGCGATGCTGGTGATGGGTGTAGTTTCAGATGTGGTGGATGTCGGAATATGTTCCGAACAAGACGGCGCGGAAGAATGCAACGAACGACAAGCTATGCGGGATTAATGACCATGCGTGCATAACAGCTGTGCAACACGGACCGGCAAAACGGGCAGCTGTAGGGGAAAAGAGTGCACTACGGCGAGCACGAGCACATCCAAGGAAGGCCATTCCTGAGGATTTGAAGGCAAGTGGAGACACGACCCGTGGGTGTTTTCGGCGGAGGGGCGGGGCGGGGCCACCGGAAAAGGCGAATGGGGGGACGGGATATTCCGATAGAGGAGATCTGGCAAGATCGATGACGTCTTGGGCTGAGGGTGGGAACTCGTTCTGTTTCGGTGACTCGGGGCCTGTTCGCTCCCTGTAACGATAAACCGGGAGGGACACAGCTGGTCCTACAAAGTCGGCCGCTACTCGGAAAGACACCCCCTGCCTGGGGCATCAGAACCCGGATATGGACGCCATGCGACTGTCCAAGCCACAACTGCCAGCGGTGGCTTTAAATACGAATAGCAATAATGTCCCCCTTCGATCTCTCTCCAGAGTTCACAGACAATGTCATCACCCGTTCTACTCTCTTCCATCTATCCTTCCCCCGCCACCCCCGCTCTCGACCTCTCTCCCCAACTATTCCCCATGGATGTCAGTGACTGCTCCGACGACGACGGTGACCACCTCCATACACCCCTTCACCTTCCCGATAACAACACCACCATTGCCACCCATTCAGATCACCCCTTTCCCTCCTCCAATGATTCTACAGACTTTTTCGACTTTGTCCAACCAAAGTATCTCCACCCATCTCATGTTTCGCGTCCAATTTCTCCCTTCTTCCCCTCAGAACAGTCCTCGTTTGAATTCTCAACTCCACTATCTCCCTCTCGCTCACACTCCCATAACGCCCTGCAGTTGGACCCACTCCTAACCGCCCGCCCCTCCGACCTCAGCCCGCAAAGTTCACACCTCTCTCTAGCGTCATCATCTCAGTCTGCATCCCCTCTCTACTATGACTCTCATGATGAACTCCCCTCCGTGCCCTTCCCTCACGAGGCCCGCGCTCCTTCTCCGTCCCACCCACCTCTTTATCCGCGTGCATCACACCCAAGCTATCGTGTAACTACGAAGGCTTCTGCATATTCGCGCCGTTTTCCGCGTGGACATCATCTCAATTCGGAATTTGTGCGATGGTATCAGCTCGGAGATGAATTGGGCGCTGGTGGTTATGGCTTCGTCCTCACAGCGTTGCATCGGCTCGAGCTGCGTGAAGTGGCGGTCAAGTTCATCATCAAGGACAAAGTCCCCGCACATGCATGGATGGAAGACAAGTCCGCCCGCCGTGTTCCCACAGAGGCCTTACTACTAGGTCTCTTGAACCACCCAAACATAGTCAAATGCATGGACCTTTTTGAGGACGATCTGTACTTTTACCTGGTGAGTTTTCACCCAACTCCGCTGTCTGCTGGAGACAGCGCGGCTTACGTGTGACATTTATGTGCATTAGGTACAGGAGCTTCATGGTACTCCGTGGGTCCCACACTCTAGAGACCCGCTGGCTCGGGTGCCGATTGCTGTACCTGGAAAAGCTTCGTCCTGCCTGCCAACGCCTGCATTGACACCCTCACCCTCTGTCGACTCTGACCTTCACATGCCTATCACTCCACCTCAGTCCTCCGCGGGGATGGGTGACTTTTCACGCGAGCCCGGGAGCGCGAAGCAACTTTCTTCGTCCCCCAGGGACATTCTTGGTTCCGCCGATCTGTCTCCGTCATGTCCTCCCAGGCCCTCGCAACCGGCCTTCTTCCGCCGACCTTCCCATGACCTCTTTGAATGCATTGAACAGTCGAAGGACAAACGCCTCTCGGAGAATCAAGCGCGTTTTGTATTCGCCCAAGTTGTCGACGCTGTCCACTACCTCGATAGTCAAGGCGTCACGCACTGCGACATAAAGGATGAAAACATTCTCGTAGATAATTATCTCAACGTACGTTTTCGCACACCATCTCCTTCTATTTCCCACTCCAATGTTAACGTGCATCTCCCTGCAGGTGAAACTCGTTGATTTTGGTAGCGCCGTTGTCGTCGATCCTTCTGAGCCACGCCCACGCTACACCCTTTTCTTCGGTACAACGGCCTACGCTGCATCTGAAGTACTGCTTAAGAAACCGTACCGCGCCCCCCCAGCAGAAGTATGGACGCTGGGCGTCCTTCTTTCTTACTTGCTCACTGGGGCTTCTCCGTTCCCGACCGAACGCGATGCCATCGCCGGGCGTGTTTCACTTGCTGTACAGGCCTCTACCCACGTTCCGAAATCGGCGGAGCAGCTCATGTTGCGCTGCCTGAACCCTGATCCAGAACGTCGTGCGAATATTCATGAAGTCCGTGAACACCCGTGGCTGGAGGGCGCATTGGACCTGCCTCTGGAGGAACGCATACTCTGATCTGATTCAAGACAGCTTCGGTTGTCACCCACGTTTTCTACTTCACTTCGAGCGGACACACCCTTTTCACCTCATTGTGCATTTTTCTGGAACAAACAACCATCGATTGCATCCACACCCCCACCCCTTGGTGGATATCGCATTTTAATTATTTGTATGTCCTACTACGCACGCACACACACGAGCGTTACTGTAAATCCGCGGATACCCCATTACCCTTGTCTTTGTACCAAGAACCCTTCATAAATAAGCAAGCAGTTGTTTTGATAATGTATCAGTACCATCCATGTGTACACTGTGTACATTAACTCCTCGAAGGCCACGTTAGCTTGTCTATACGAGTATCTCCTCATATTCCCACAACTTTGGATAATTGTTACGCCCCACGCCCAGATCACGAGCGCTCGAGCACAATCATGTCTAGGGGTTGGCCAACGAATGACCGGATCAGGATGTTCTCTGATGAAATCATAGGACCCATCATGGAGCCCTTCCAGACCCTGCCAGTGAATCACGAAACCTCGGAGCACAACGACCTGGACTCGGACGCGGCCTCTACTGCGTGGAGAAGGTTTATTTTTTTCTTTGCCAACGCTACAAACGTGCTTTTCTTCGCCAATCACCACTGGCAACCCGCGGAATACTGTGAAAAAAAAAGGTTTTCTTAGGATGGGGCTTTCTGCAACTGAAGAAAGAAACTTAAAGGCGGCAACGCATACATGCATGCCAGTGCATACCGTGCATACCATCGGCGCTCAGATCAAACTTTGACCCGGAGTTACCAGGAAACATTTGCAATTTCATACACGAGAAAAACACGCTCATTAGTGTACATGCGGAACGCCCGACGCATGTAAGAAAAAGCAGTATTCTAATTGGGGTCGACTTGACGTCGTCGTTGCTTACCGGTGCGTGCGATGATAAGCCGGGCGTTGATGTGACTGATGACGTCGTCGCCATCGTCGTCATGATTAAATCACCGATCAAAACTTTTTGCGAGAGACCGTTTTGCAACGTCAGAACTTTGGGGGCCGATCTATAATATCTTTGGAAGAATAAAAAAGAAAGTGTATCGCCCAAATCGCAAAACGGTCTCCTACTTCCTACTGTTTTCCATCGTGCCTTTCGCGTTTCGTTTTCATTTCTCTACTTTGCACTTTCGGTGACGCATCGCCGTGACGACATCCCATTAGTACTGGCAATCCCATCCCCTTTGGATTACAGTACAGTGAAAAAAAAGTTTTATGCATGGGCTCGCTCTTCTCTTCTTGTGGATTCTTTGACAGACCCCGGTACACTTTAAATGGCCAGAATGTGTGCCAGTGTGTTCCTTGGGGCGAATGATGCCAACCGGCACAGTACCTGAGA
>QFEZ01000198.1:260463-491368 GCA_003316425.1 Russula lepida
CCTGGCCCTACATTGTTTTCTGGCAACTCTGTGAATCTCGCTAACTCGACGTCGTACCATGCAGGGAGGCACGTGCTAGACGTTCGAGAAGAAGAGAAGCTGACGATACGATACGACGCGCCCCGTAAGAATGACGATGCCCTGCTTATCAGTCACCACTTCATACTGCTACGCCCGGAACAGCAACATTGTCGTCACTCGAAACTCAGAAACCTAAGCTTATCAGAGGTAGAGGCGTATCAGTCAGAGTACAACCCCAAGTTGCCACTACCCTCTCGTCATCTCACCTACTATCATGATAGTGGGCCCGCCATGCGTTCTTCGCACTGCGGCCGTGTCGAGTAGGGACAAGGTTGCTATACTCGTCAAGTACATCAATTTTCTATTTCAGGGCGACTCAAGGGCGGGACTGTATCGGCCATCATCCCCAGTATACACCACTGCATACGTGTCATCACCGCGACCCTCGTCCTTGTCAGCTAGGCCTCGACCTCATCCCTTTCTCTCCCCGAGTTGTGATTGGGGGTGAGGGATTACAGCCCGGTGCTGTGCTTTATTCATCAACTACGGGTAGGTTTACCCATCCAATTCAAGTTGGGGGCCCGTCCCTCTCCCGGCAGTATACTAGTCCCGTTGCTCCAGGCCTGCTCTGGAACATTGGTTCTGCGCAGGGCGAGACACGGTCTGTTGGGTGGCACTCACCCTCAGATCCTCACACAGCGTCGCATCTTCCGTTACTAATGGAGGCTTATCCTACCCATCCGTTCATCCGGGGCGTTAACAATTGCCCATTTTACCTGTGATGACCCTCTCGTTGCCTCTGATATCAAGCCCATGCAAGCTTCGTGTTCATGCGTTCACGCCTGAGCTTCCCACAGCCGTTTTGAAAATATGCATTAACTTTTTTTTTGATCATTTAGCCTCATTTGCTCCTCCTTATGGAGTTAGAACTACCAGCCCGGCGATTGGCTGGGACCCTTCGGGCGATGGCCAAGTCCCGCTTAGCTGCATGGTTCACAGTAAGTGTGGTGATACGGTGGTCTTTTCCTGCTCTGTTTCTCCGTGGTCGAGATTGAGTGCGACCCTCATGTGGATGTACAGTAATTTGCCAACTCGGACGTCCTGAAAATCCGGCTTCCTTCCGTCGTCGTCTGTGCATATCGATTAACTTTATTTTTCTTCTTCTGTTCTTTCAGTTCAGCGCCGCTTTTCAGGAGATGAGTTGTCATCTGGTAATCGTCAAGAAGTTTTTCCTCACCAAGTGTAAAGGTTTTTTCTTCGGTGAAGTCGACCATAGGTCCGAGTCCATAGCACGACGCACTCTCTTTCAGCCCGTCCCTGGACACGAGCATTCAGTATCTTCACAAACCACGATCGTGCTCTTCCAGCGTCATCTCGTTCATGAACACTATCTTGGAGTCGCTGACATCGTCGCACATGCTAGCGTCCTCGAGTTGACACCAAAGATTACATCTGCCTCGACTGTCAGGACAACATTAATTGAGTAGTCTTCGAGAATTTGCCAGGAATCACCTCTGCGTACCTGTGTTTGTTATGTTTAAGCCCACCAAATGACTTCCGTGAGACAACTACTGCAGTTCTCGGAGGAGCAGTTGCCCGTGCGGAACGCAAAATGAGACGCGCATTGCAGGTCCGTTTCATACCTTACTACGTGAGCTTCATACCGAGAACTGCAGTAGCTGTCTCATCTTGAAAGTGTCACTTTTATATACAGTACTGTATGCGCAAAGGTTAATCTTTGGGCGTAGCTAAGACATCATCTGAGAACATGTGGGTGCGCTGATGTCATAATTGTAGTGGCCATCGTTTCAGGACTCTAGAAGAAAGCAGCCAGATACTGTATTGACCTTCAGATCTAGTTGGTTTTAGGCTTGTCTCTGGTATCCAGGGCAAATATAGTAGAGATATTCTTTTTCTCTTTCAATATAGATTGTCATGAGACGATCAAAGGGGTACTTGATACCAGTGTGGTTTGGCAAATGTGATCCAATGAATACAATTTGAAAAAAGCGCAAAGAACTCCCGGAGCTGACGATAGCAAGATACGTTTCATACGTCATATATACGATGAGAAATAAGTGACAAATTGCTGGGGAACATGGCGACAAATGCGATTCCAATTTCGTGGGAGAATTTGAATATGGCCCGAAGGGCATTTTGGGATGGCAAAGCGATTTTTGGTCTTGATATAACTTGGACGAGCCCGTTTCAAGACGCCGCCTTCTCTTCTGTTAGCGCCCACATGTAGTACACACCTATAAAGACCGTCAATGCCTGTACCTGGAACTCACATTTTCCCAACAAGAAAAGTCGGCTCACCGATGCTGCGGTATGGTCTCCACGGTTCAGTCAAAGCCTCCATCTCAGATGGTGTCAAGATCGCACCCCTGTGTTGTGTTGGATATTAATTAGCCATCCATCAACCAATGCGGAACTTGGATTACGCCACAGCTTCTATTACGCACTTTATCTTTTTCTTCCCATCCAACCTGCTTCTGAGAGAAGCGACCGTCAGGCCTGCGGGGAGTGGTGGAGGCGGTGGGGCGCCTGGCGCATGCGAAAGTACTTGGGTAACTGATGGCGTGAGGGGCGGTGGCATCGACGGTAGACCGAGGGCACTGGGCGTGCCAGTGAGAGCGGTTACAGAATCCTTGTCCTTGCCGCGGCGCAGAGGAGTCCCTAACGCTTCTGACTTTGTGGTAGAGGTGGCAGGGAGAACAGATGTCGCATCCTCGGGAGGCGGCATCGGAGCTTGATCCAGATGTTGACTCGGATTAGCCGCAGCAGTCGCGTCAGAGACCCCATTCACACTGGGAAGCTCATCAGGTTCCTGTTCGACTTCCTGGTCCGAGTCTATTCTTTCGTCGTGAGTAGAAGTGCCGCCCTTGACCTGGGCATTTTTTCTGGACTTGGTGGGCTTCGGTTTCGAGTTTGACTTGGTTTTGTCTTCGGCCTTTCGTTGATCCTCGGTTGGGTCTGGAAGTTTCTTTGGTGATAGCTCGATTCTGCAGTCTGGCTGGTGGAGAGATAGCACCCAACGAAGGAGACCCCGTTGTACACCCAAGTCACCTGCGATATCAAGCTTGATTGTCAATTTTGAAGACCTTATCATGATACGTACCAATGGGCAGAATGTCGGGGCGCCGCAGCGAGAAGATGGCAAACATCTCGACTGTATCGATTCAGTACCGCACCCATGAAGTAGCGCGTTAGCTTACCGGTCCACTAGAGGGAGAAGACGATCTTCCAATCAGCTGAAGGAGGGATTATGTGCTTGACTTACTTTTCCAATTCCGTAAACAGCAGTCAGTAACTCGAACAGCTCGTCGTCGTTCGCGTCAAGTAGTTTTTGGTTGGAAAGTCGGCCATCTGCAAACCTCGTTGCCAGGTCTCGAACTGCGAAGGGATGCCATGGATTAGTGGCGATACATATGAGATACCCAGCATGTGCGAGCACCATATTCGGCTTTGCGTCCGCTCAAACCTGGGGTCCTCAACGTGGTAAGGTCTGTAGTTGCAACCTGATATGCTGTTGGAAATTTATCTTGGGGTGTTTTGGTCCAACTAAGGAAATGAATCCGTGTTTCTCGTTCTTCCAGGGGCAGAGAGATAGAGTACTGACTATTGATCATCTGGCTTATCTGGGAGCTCAGGGAAATAAAGCTTCAAAAACTTATGCAGAATGGCGCGAGCGGCCAACCACGAAATCTGCTGGCCACTGCAAGCCTGATTTAGGGACCGGGAAAGATCCATCACGGTCGTGATTGATGGATCACCGCTCACATTATGGAAGTGCACAGGGTTCTGTATTTGAGTCCACATGGTCAAGTACAGCCAGTCACCGTGACCACGAAGAAACTGACCGGAAAGGATGGACGCCCTCGAGCCTTTCAAAAGGTTTGCACGGTAAACGGCAAAACACGTCCCTAAATCGGTGGTCTGCTTGGATGAGGTGATTCTTGGCGTCCTCCAGAGAGAAGATCAGTTTGGCGGGTAACGGAGCTAGTTCTTCTCCGGAGGGCTCGACGAGTGGACGGGGAACCGTCCCCTCTGTCTCACTTTTTTTGGCTTTCGCTTTACTATGAGAAGTTCTGTTTCGTTTGGTCGGCACTACCGGGTCTGATAACTCTGATTGACGCTTGGGGGCACGTTTGACGTTGACAACCGGGGAAGTTGTTGCAGCACGAGCGCGAGTGATGGAGCGAGTAACTGGCATATCTAGAACAGCCGCACACTCAGTGGGGGTTGAACAATTTAGGACGAGCGCTAGTAAGCGACACGGCGTTCACAACCTGTCCTGACTCAGGTTCTGGCTTTGGTGGACCCACTCTCCAAGCCGCGTCCGGGAGATGCCGTAGCACATCACATTTGCTGTGCATCGATATAAAATTAGTCACACATGCTCTCCTATAAAAGCATCTCCTCTTGCTCCAATCCTATTTCATCGCCCTTCACCCCAGACTATATCGATCAAAGCAGTCATCTCATAGATATTCATGTCTCAGAGTCAGTCTCATACATTAGGTGGCATCCCCTGCACTCGAACTTGACGCTGATATCATGTCCAGAGTTTATCGTCGTCTTCAAGAAGGGCGTCTCTCAGGACACGGTTGATAAGCAAGCAGACGCAGTGAACCAGAATGGCGGATCGGTGAAGGATAAGTTTGACCCTCGCATCCTCAACGTACTGCAGTTTCATGACCTTCGTCATTCTCGTCTCTGATCACGTGTAACCAGGGATTCTCAGCGGAGATTCCAGAAGCCTACCTATTGACACTTCAGACTAGCCTACAGCAGGTCGACAGCCCAATAGCTTACATCGGTAAGGCCGTCGCAATCTAAGAGGATCAATAGTTATTAACCGATTGCGGTGTTATTAGAACCGGATTCAACGGTCACGACGCAGGCACTGTAGGCGAGAGATTGAACACAAGCTCCAATTGGGCGAAGTAGATGCTTGTATGTGATATGTATCCGCGCAAGAGGTTATTCTGCCTGGAATCTTGATGTGTCACTTGGAACGGATTGCAAGACCATTCTCGTGCACTGAATAGCTTCCGGGCACGCCACACGTGTACAATAAGACGTCGAGTGATGCTAGCGCCAACGGCAGTCACAGAACTAGTCGATGAAAATGCAACAGAAAGCCAAGAAAAGGACGGGGCCTAAGAGAACAGCTTGGTCTCGCTCGCCCAAAATAGTGTACATGCCTGTAACACTGACACTATCGCTGCACCATACATTCTCGCCTAGTCCGACGAAGTAGGGGGCAAGTTCTTTGAGTTTAATTAGAAAGAGAGACTGTATATTGAAATGATAATGGTCGATATGGTCGAGTCGGGAACGAACCGAGTAGCAGTTTATGTTATGTTAAGGGCGCTATATGAGCAGCCGACGTCCGCTCTTCCCCGTTTCCGGAACCTTTACCGACCGACACAATCCACTGGGGTAAGTTTCTCTTCCTTGCAAACCATCACCATCCCCAACGTCTGCATTCCCGCATTCCCGCATGGCTGCTGGCATCGTCTATAAGGATAATCGTATGCCATTATCACGTACCAATATTTTGTTGTATCTGCCAGCTCATGCACACTCTCCTCCAGGTTATACGGTCGTTTTCAAAGATGATGTTAGCGAGGAAACCGTCATGAAGTACATGAGCGATATCGTGGATGCTGGTGGCCGCCTCACCCAAGCCTATGATCCATTCCTGAATGTATGTGCTGACGTGTCCGACTGCCAATCCTTCCCATTGTCAGTGCTGATATCCACGAATGTCATTGCAGGGCTTCTGCGCTGCTATCCCTAAGAATCATCTCGAACTCCTGAACAAAAATACCACCGACATAGATTATATCGGTATGTGTTGCCGTCTCTGTAATTTACAAGGGCCGTTCCTCATCGCAGGTAATATCAGAGCCTGAAGGTCTGCCCAAGAGAGTCTAATCTGTATTACTAGTGGGCTGTGAACACTGGGGTGAAAATAACCCAAAGCGTCTGGGGGAGTCTCTTGGGAATTTATTTCTGCTCTTTGTGTTACTCGCCCATCAAGTCTTGTAACTCGCCTGCTCCATCCACGTGCGGAGAGCATGTAGCACTCATTTTGAACCTCGAAAATCAGCCCTGTTTGGCTGGCATTCCTTCCGCTACGTTCGTAGAACAAATCCGGGCCCACATTCGTTCATGGGCGCTGTACTGGATACCCTAGACGCTTTCTCGTGAAACAGCATTCAACGCTTCGAGGTGAACAGTGCAATGTCGTCTTGTTGACCTGAGTCATTTGTTACTTGTGTTTCAATCTTGTAAGAAATTTGCCCTTTGCACTGATGGGCCGTCCTGGGACATTGTCGCAAGGATTTAATATGTTTATATTTCCATAAAACAAGACGTAGTCGGCAAACATATTCGGAAAGCTAAGACATCATACAATCTATCAAGTGTATACTCCTAGAGTCTTTGACTTCATAACATAATACGTTGTGGATCATCTACGCAATATGGTATATCTATATTGACAACTTCTCTCATGATTTAATTATCCTCTGTTTCTTGGTGCTACCTCACTGATATACAAATACGGCTACGACATGGATACCCGGTCTATATAAAAAATACAGTACTACTGTAAGTGCGGACGTGCCAGTATCGTTCCGATCCTGTGGGTTCAATTCTCCCTGATGTTCATTTATCCGCCCGGTTCAAATATTTTTAGTGACGGCTATGTAAACCACTTCGTGCATGGTACACATTTGAGGCTGGGAGATGGTGGCACTGTCTGTGGCGCTGCTGGATGCCAAATGGTAAGCGTGCTTGGTGCTTGTTACGCTCCGCGTTGACGTCGCACACCCGAGGTATTTCGAACATCCAAATTGTTCCGTGAGCAACGGTAACGCTCACCGTACAACAATGACAATCTAGATTACAGCTAATAGCTGAAAGCAATATGATAGCATGCACAAGCTTTCGATAACAATATTGATATGAACAAAAAAACCCCGACAAACCAACATTGAGATACCCTACTACTACCGACCTGCAGTACCTTGCTCGTAGGGTAAGACCTCTAGGCGACGCGAACCTGCTGTTTTGCGTAGTGTCCAGCGCTGCATGTCATATGACTCGTACGATGACGCCGCAAGACGCATCGCACGTATGTGATTTGGACGAGAATTGGCAGCAATTGCATGTGCGCGAGATTGCCACACGCAAGTAGCCAGGTTGACACCCGTCTCCGGGTCAGGAATCCCATACCAGTACATGATGAGCTTAAAAAGAAAGACAGACGCGTCAGCGGGGGGAGATCTCGAGTTAAGCATATGACAAACATGACATACCCCGCCATTTTGGACAGCCTCCTCATGCGCGGCTCTATCAGCTTCGTAAAGCGCTGAGGGAATCCGTCAGTTACGAGTCAGGAAAGATGGGGTGACGTGGACTGACGGCCATTCTCGCTACCCGGCTTACGAATGCTTTCGAACCTCACACAATACCACTCGTGCTCGTCTTCCTCCGGCAAATCAAGTTCGTGCCAATTGAACGCAACTGCATATGATGTACTTGCATATTTCTCCGTGATGGGGGTAAAGTTGTGCAGTTCTTTATGTAGTGCGAGGGTGGGACCGTCTATATCCGGCAAACGAGCCTCAGTCGCTTTCGGGACGCGGGTCGTTGAAGTGGGCAATGTGGAGTTTACATGTGTAGGAGGTAGGGAGGAGAGGAATGGAGGTAGGTAGAGAATAGGTTCGCTCGGGTTTGTGAGCGTATCCTTGTCAAAGACGGGGAGGTCATGAGGGTTCCGTGGGACCTCTTTGGGAAGTTCCACGACGGCGGAGACTGGTGTGGACACCAGGGTCAAGGAGGGAGAGGGTGGTGAACTGGACAGAGGCGAGTTGGAGGAGGAGGCCGACTCGCCAAAGTCAGGAAGGTATGGATTGTGGGGGGTATTCATGAGTGTAATGCCGATGGGGATGGACGAGGAGGAGTATGTCCAAGCACGCAGGGCTTTTGTAGTTGGGGAAAATGTATAGTACACGTAACTCAAATACTCTTCGGTGGGTCGGTAGGGAACAGGCCTATGGCCGGCATTGTTTCAGCGAGCAATTGCAGCAAATTGCGTCAACGGTTGCAAGGTTGCACTCATCCGGTCATCTCCGACATGGATGGCGCAATCTCCCATATTCTGGGAGAGGAAAGGTAAACCTACAATGTTCCTTCACAATCCGTCCGCGGCTGAGGTGAACCTGCAAATTAACGTCATTTAGAGGGTCGGCTTGCCTTCCTGGCTTAAACGTTTGAGGTAGTTAGCTGGAAAACACAGCAAATTGCCAACAGAACCACGTGATCTCGACATTCTGACAATGCGCGCATGTGAGTCACCGGCATCGTATGTCCTCTCGGCGATCCTGGAGCGCGCTGATAGTCTCAGTCAGCAAAGAATACCGCCTTCTGTCAGCCGCGTGGAGAACACAGCCTTCTCTCACTGGACTGGACTCGCACCGAGTTGGTAGCTGACTGACCTACTGTATAAACAAAAGACGACATGTCTGCGTCTATACCAAGAGTTTGGCCATTTCCGTTCTACATCCCTTCCCCAACCGTACGTTATGGTATCCCCAAAGGTGCTACTTCCCGCTACAGTATTTACCGCAGCACCATTATTCGACGGCCCAACTTACGATGTATGTGTCTAGCCGAGCCGAGAAGATCCCTATGTTCACCTCCCATGTCATCCGAAATTTGTCCTTTTCCGACCAGACACTAGGGTCAGTATTTTTTCCTATGCGATTCACAGAGCCTCGGTAAATGTATCCCAATGCCAACCTACCCACCACTCGTTTCTCTTTGTCGGGGTGTCATGTCAAGTTGCGACCACTGTCGGCGTCCGCACGAAGAGAACAGTGCCAAGATACTTTCATCAGTTAATCCGCATTGCCACCATGCTGATTGCCATCAACGTTTTTGTGCTTGTCTATCGTCACTGCCGAACTTGTTCTGATGACGCTGGCGATGTCATATGTCCTCACCTTCCTCTGGTTGGCCTATCTTTATTTTTTTTTAAGTTCAGCCTCGGCCAATCTTACTCTGCGGCCGCCTCTCATCGTGGAATAGTGACTTTATTGTCCATTCACTCCACCATTCATTACCATGACCGACAGAGCGGTTGGGTTTCAATGCGCATCTCGCATCTACGGCATTTGTATTCCAGAGTACTTCAAAAAACTGGACATCGTTTATGTCAAGGAAGGCCTGGAGTAATAACTGCACCCCGCAGCAATATGGGGTTTCTATCGCACTTCATTTTCCATTAGCGGGTACCTCCTCTGACAGTGGCGTGTTGATGCATCGTCCAGCATCGTCTCGTCTTGAGCTCCAAAATCAGTTCGTCGTGGGCTCTGTTTACTGTATGGCGCGTAAGCGTGCCATGATGCATACGGCCGTCGTTACTCAGTCGCGTAATGGTTGAATACACATTTTTATACCTATTGAGTTGAAGGAGAAACCTAGTGTATGTGTATGCCCTCGAAACTGACTTCGAAGCCGCGGTGGAATTTGCTGCGGGCAGGCAATCCCGTGACTTTGCTTGGTTCTTGCTTAGTCAGCAAACTATTCACTACCCGGTTTCGGCCAGAGTCGGCTTTGGAACGACGAACGAATGGCGAGCAGAAAGGCCGCTGACCACACACTCTATCATCTCAGCCCAAAGGGCTTCTGGAAGAAATTTCGTGAGTTGTGTTTGGATCCCTTATTGTGTGCTGTCTTAGCACTTCTCGGGGTGACCAGGTGATGCCGTCGCCGTCGATCCAGCGATATCCAGTGGACTTCCTCTCCCAGTTGTGAACCGACGACCCCCTCCCGGTTCACGACCGGAGAAATACTCCACTCCTGCTACCAAAGGTATGAATCATCGTTTCCATCACCAATCGACCAAGGAATGGGGTACATTATTCTAATGACGACGACCCACATACATCTTCCAGCATCAGATCCGGCGCAAAACCCCTACTGGAAGCGGGACGTCCGCCGCGCTTATCCGCAACTCTCGGTAGTCACACAGCCCGAGCTTTCCACCCTCCTGATTCAGCATTCGGGCACCGTAGCCGAGTCAGTAGCTTCATACCCCCCTGCATTTTGCTTACTCATCCCCCTACCCACATCCACTTCCACACCCACATAACCACATCCCTGATTCCGATTCCGATTCCATTCCATTCCGTTGCTGTTGGTTTTTTACTCATCGCGTCCCTCGTCCCATCCACGCAGGATTGCAGCGCCACCAGGCACGGACGGTACCTCCTCCGTAACGGCCACTTCCCCGCCCTCACAGGAACAGCACCAGCAACTTAGCCTCACAGAAGCGATAGGTGCCATCAGTACAGCCCGCAAGGCCTATTCCACGTCGTCACTTCCGCCAACCCCACCGACGCCCTTCAAACGCTGGATTCCCGAGCGTGCCCCGGACGCGCCTCATGATCCGAATGCATACTTCCCCATGATTTTGGTCAAGTAGCACGTGGCGCATACATAGACGGACGTGACGCAATGTGTGTTTATACCGTACACAGAACACGCGGAATGCAACGAGGACAAGTTTTTTTTTTTACGCGTGGCGTTTCCCCATATGTTTGAGCCTTGACGGTCTGACACTGCATAATTCCGCAAGGTCCGCGGCAGGCAGGCCTCTGATTGTCGTACAATTAGTGCAAGGCACAAAGTGCTTTGATGATGATGTAGTTGTTACCCAACAGGCGGGCAACGCTGGGTTTCCGCGGCGGATCGAGGGTATCCAAAACTATCATAAAGGCAATAACTTATAAATGCGGCTCGAGTACGGTATATACATGAGAAATTTCACTTCCAAATGCAAAGGTAAACTATGTGACAGGGCATGCGTAAGGATCCTGCAGTAGTAGAGTAATAATGACAAGAAAAGTACCAGCTTTATCGTAGGGCCATAGTATTACGAGGAAACCATGCGCTAGCGCTAAAGAAAACTATGCGGAGTTTAGTATACTAAATAAATATTGTCATGAATCATGCTAGCCGTCCACGGGGTGAATCAGGAGGGGTGTCCGCAGGCGCCGAAATGCCACCAGGGCCGCAGCAGCAGCAAAACCACCGACAACCTGAATAGAACGCGGTTCATATGTGCAAATATACAGCCAAGCTTGGGCTGCGAAGCACATCAGGCTGGCGATGGAGCAAATCGAGGCTGTGAAAGTGAGGGGACGAGACCTGATGAGACATTTATGGGATCATACAGGAGACTACTACTCACGACAATCCCATATCCTCCGTCTGGACCGACGTGGAACGGAGAATTGAGATGGCAGATCCGGAAGAAATGCGTTGATCGCTGAGGTGGGCCATCCAGGGCCCTCGACAGAGGCAGGCCGATCTTGATATCTGGTCTTGGTCCGAGTGACAGGACCGGTTGATAGCGCGCCGCTCAAAGCGCCAAGCATGCTGAACAAGAATGAAAGGTACGAAAGGATGAATTTCGACGGATGGGTCGCTGTGTTGCTTGTTGCTTCCGACTGTTTGAAGAGTGTGATGCAGTGCGTGGAAGCAATGGTGAGGATGAGACAGAGCTGTGAGTATGTATGATGTAAGTTATGTCGTCCAACGTCGGCCTCATCTAATAACACGTACGGTTGTGGGGTGGAAGATCGGCGTGCGTGCGTGCCTGTGCGCTGAGGGGAGCGAGATCGTACGGGAGCGGATGGTGGGGACTGGATAATAGAAGTCAGTGGATGGACGTAAAGCGCCTGTGCACAACGTACCATGATTACAATGTTCCTGGGAAAATGTCATACAGTATAGATAATAAGTAAGGATAGGAAGACCGGGAAGAAGCTGTTGTTGAAAGAGTGGGGAAGCGAGGCCCGCTTTTGAATGAAGCAGAAGCAGAGGCGTGACCGCCTCGAGGCGCGGCACAAGCGTCTTTTTTCAACGAGGACGTAGGGAACGAGCATAGCATCTGGCAACCAGGTGGTTGGCGCTCCGCCCTCCGTGATATTGACTTACGTCGGCAGTGACAAGGGAAGATCCGAAATGATTGGCCTCGCGGAGCATGTCAAAGGCCTGCATCTGATTTTAAAACAATGTCGTGCTGTCGGGTTTCAGTCCTCGAGGCATGTATAGATCGGTCTTAGTGCAGAAAAAAAAAAAATTGCTCCAAGATGCCCAGTTAACCATTATACAGTCTCTGGAGAGATGTGATAGAAAAACAGAGTTAGCAGGTACATCCCTGTGCTGATGGGGAAAACCTGTGTGCAGTAGGCGGTGGGGCACAGCACAGGTGAGCAGTGCCCGCAGTGCCAATCGATGACACGTGTCGTTCCACGCACATTCCGCGCGTCGCGTGTGCCAACGTCAAGTCGTCAACGTCAGGTCAGGAAGATCAAGTATTAGTGGTTGCTACTGGCACTGGCGTTGATACTGGCACTGCCTCGAGGATTACAGCAGTTCGAAGCTTGAGAGGGGAGACAGAGGGAGGTATGCCACGGTAAGTGGCGGATGGTGGCGCCAAGCCGTGCCAAACACGCCTCCCTTTGGACTCCAACACTCCACACACACTTTGGGAGTTTAATGTCGGCTACGGTGCCCACTGCTTTACCCCGGGCGCCCCCGGGTGCGCCTGCTGAAGAGCAAGCAGCCGCATTTGAGGATGATCCGCGTGTACATTTTGATACACAAACTTCCCGTTGGCGCCTTGAGGACGGTGATGCCGAATTCGAGTACGAGCCCTCCAGGGCTGTGTGGATCCCCGTGGTCAGTCTGCCCCTCACAACCCCGCAAAGGATTGAGAGATGGACCTGTCTGCGCACGCTGCTATAGGTCGATGAGGACCTGGTTCGGAAACAGCAGGCCGCGTATTCGATTGCCGGTGTTGATGAGGAGGTGCGCCCACCTCTCGCCCCTGCGGTGACCCCAGTGCTTGGGCTCACCTACCCCCATGTTACATGATTTGATTTGATAGACACCCGCCGCTCCTGTACTCGCGCGTACTAACAAGAAACGCAAGGAGCCTGAAGATTACACGTCTCCATCGATCGGACAGCCAGGGCCGTCGACAAAGCGTGGTAAAGGTGCAAAGGCCGCGAGCAATGGTGACGCGCCACCTCCGGAGCGTAAATCCAGAAACACCGCCGTCTTTGTGCGCCTCCCTTTTGACGCCACGTTTGAAGAAGTGGTCGAACGATTCAGCAAGTGTGGAGTCATTGAAGAAGATGACGAGGGTGAACCCAAGGTCAAGATGTATGCGCGCGACGATGGCACATTCAACGGCGAGGCGCTCGTTGTGTATTTCAAGGAGGACTCCGTCACTCTCGCTATCAGCATCTTGGACGATGCAGAACTTCGCCTTGGTGAACCCTCCTCGCGAATGAGTGTGCAACGTGCCGAGTTTGGGCATAAGAATGATAACGCGGGAGGAGAATCTGAACCGAGGAAAGTGGTGGACAGAAAGAAGATCACAAAACGGATAGGAAGGATGCAAAAGTATGCACTCTGACTCTCATCGCTATCGTAACACAACTCAATGTCACGTTAGGAAGCTGGAAGAATGGGTAGACGAAGATAACTTCGGCCCCGCTATCACAGAGGAGGATACACATATCTCCGCGAATAAGAACAGTCGAGTGGTCGTACTCAAGCACATGTTCACCCTGGAAGAGCTCGAGGAAGACCCTTCATTACTCCTGGACTTGAAAGAGGACGTTCGAGAAGAATGCGAGACACTGGGAGAAGTAACCAATGTGGTGTTATACGATGTATGGGATAATACTTCCCCTTTTTCGCGAACCTTCCCTCACCCGACCGTCTACAGAAAGAGCCAGATGGTGTCATAACAGTGAAGTTCAGGGATCCCATCAGCGCACAAGCATGTGTTGTGGTACGTTTCTTCATCGTCTCAAGCGCGACTTACGTCGCTTATGTTGAACCTCCGCAAAAATGCAGAAAATGCAAGGTCGCTTTTTTTCTGGACGCAAGGTTGAAGCATCGTTGTGGATCGGCAAGCAACATTTCAGGCGTAGCGGTGTCGCAGAGGACGTCGAGGAAATCGGGGGGGAAGAAGGTGAAAAGAAGCGACTGGACGCCTTCGCCCATTGGTTGCTTACGGAAGGCGACTGAGTTGGTCTGACTGACTGTTAGTCCCCGTGTGTACCGGGCTATGCTTGTTTTTTCCGGATATCTTAGTGTGAGTTATTGTTTCCTGTGCCCACATCTATGATTTAGCTCGCCCCCGTGAACGATAATCGATGGGGACGCATGACCTGTTGGAGGTATTGTGTACGCACTACGCATCCTCTCCGTCAATGCTCTGCTGAAGCATGAAGCACCGCATGTCAATCTACGAGTTAACGTATTTTATCTCTCCAGTTATCTAATTCCGTTCCGCCGCAATCCCGATTATCACTTCCATTTCTTGAATGTCCATTTTCTTTTTACTTTCTTTGGCTTTGGAACGTCCCCGAGGCAGGCAACGTTGCGTCAATAGACCCCTTGTTAGACCCCTATTGTGTGGAGCTTCGTACGTTCAGCCCGGGGCATTAACCTTCCGCAGTGTCTCTTTTAAAATATAGCCGAGCCTGCGTACCCAGCTGTAGAGCAGCTGACTACTCTACAACGGTGTTCCGCTTTAGCACTTCATCGGGTGGCACTGACACTGGCACTTGTTTTAGTTGACTAGGCGCGATCAGTGCGCAAGCCCTGTACCCCACCCCACCACTCCGCCTTCCACGAGGACTACCGCTGTCAGGCGGTCCTCACGTCAGAGTCCATGAGATTCGGACACGTTTTTCTTCAAAACCCCCATATAGACACCCTGGCTTCCGTGGTAGAAAGTCCGAGGTGCCCATCCACACCAATCGAATGTCAGCCATCTTTCCAGAAGGCTGAATGTTACCTGCAAATTACTATTTAATAGCTCTGTGCTCGCGCGTTTTTCCCTCCACCCATGGCCAATGAGGCCATCAATGAGACGCTCAGCGTTCTGATCGTAAGCACCAAGTCAAACGTGCACGTTCCGCGAGTTCAGTTTCGATCTCTTCATGCTCCATCCTCTCGTCTGCAAGCCATTGTCGGGTGTGGCACCTGATATCGCGTCTAGTGTGCAGCCTCATGAAAACCCCTCGCTAGCGGGCTGCTGGAATTGAATTTCTGCTGCTGATATAATTAATATATATTGCTCTGCTCAAAACTCTACGGACACCGCTGATCAGTTCATTTCCAATCCGGCACCAAAGCTCTCTAGTGCCACCATCGTGCTACCAATGCATGTATGATGGCACGTAGGTTGTTGGGTTGAGAGCAACCGATTTGTCTAAGAGGAGCCCGATTAAAACCGTGAGTCAGAAATATCGTTCCCGGGAACACAAAACCTGCTGATCGCTGTTTATGATTTGCACCGGAGCCCACCCAAACTGCTATCCGCAAGCATCTGCGCGCGTAGACAACAACGTGAGGGTCTAATGTTAGTGACGGATCTGCTACACTCGACCGCCCTTATCACCAACACCATAAGAGGGGTTTCTTGGTGACCATCTCAAGTCGCTGTGAGGGCACGCCGTCAATGATGACACACAAAGAAGCGCTTTTCGTGTCGTCCATACCTCTGAAATCACCACGCGCTTCTTCACCGACTCATCCTGCATCCAGTCGAGTGTTCGGTTTGCAGCCTGCGCAGAGTGGCTGCTCAGTCCACGCTCGTGGTGAAAGTTTCCAGTTTCCAAGTGTGATAATGACTTCGACAGTGCCACGACGTCCTCCTCGTGCTCCTCTATCACCGTTGAGGGAGTTGGCGAGTCAGCCTCGGGAACAGGCGGGAGCTCTGATGCGCCTGCACGTGATGGCACAGAGCTGCTCGCGATTATTGCACTTTCGGATAATGTCAATATGCTTGCGGGGGTGATTGGACGCGGAGTTGATGAAGATTCGCCAACATCTTCTTCAATCTCTTCTGTCCCATCTTCGACCGCAAGCCGTTCGAGACTCGCTTCCACAGCGTCGAGCCGTTCCAAGTGTTCCAGTACCGTTACACCAGTCGTACCGGGGTGTACCCTCTGGAACTTGGCGGAGAAGGGCACTGGTCGCATGGACCCCGGTTGCTCTGAACTCACACGCCGGACTGGGGGTGGGAAATCACTACAGTTACTCTGGCTACGCGAGCGCCTGTTTGTAGAATGTGTCCCAGGCAGGGGGAGCGTATTAATCGATGGTTGAGGGGAAGTACTTTGTGAGCTGTGTTGTATTTGAGATATGGTGTCTTCATCAAGCTCGAGTTCGTCGTTCCAAACGAGCGCCTTGGTCCGACGGGTTAATTCGAGAGGGCCTGGTAAATGCTTAGTACGTGCGTAAGCAAACAGACCCATTATATTCACCTTCATCCTATCATATCCAAGCCGTGAGTCAGACTAGACAAATTTAAAGGCGATTAGACTCACATCGTGCTTCAACGACTGGACGATGTTCCACGCCTGGCCCTTGATCACCGCAAGTTGTCTCTAAACGAGAATGTTGAAAACTGCTGCGTCCATCAGCTTGAGATAGACCCACGTTGAACATCTTCGGATGAAACCCTGGGTCCACTGCAAAAAGCTTTCTCAGCTGGTATGTTGTCTCCTCCCACCAAGCCTTAGATGTTAATAGAGGTAGGAAATGCTGCCGTGTACGTTCGCTGAAGGGCTTCCCAATAACGCTGACCGGTAGATACAACCAACCATACGTGTAAGAACGCCACCCATGCGGGTGCTCGTGGGGGAAAGAAAGCGAGTTATCAATCGCTGCGATATGAATGTGAGGTCGCTGAGTGTATGGGGTCTGTGGGTTGGAGGGTGTCCGGGTAATGCGGGGAGGCGCAGCGAAGGTAACACCAGCTTGGGAAGAGGTAGAGGGAGATTCATTGCGCCGGACTTCACTCATTATCGTCCTTGCTGGGACTTCCAGTTGGGCAGAGCGTGTTGGTGCGATATCTATCAGAGATTTCTCATGCTCTGCTTCACAATACTTGATCATGAAGTTGTCGGCGCCCCGGTCAGTGTTGAGCATAAGATAATCTGGGTTTCAAATGGCTCATCATACCACATTCATACTCTTAGGACAGTAGCTTACCTAGTATGACCAATCTACGAATGTATCAGTACAGTGAGTCATCAACATCGTAAGAGCTTACTTTTCAAGCTCCTCCCGGAAGCTTTGTTGCAAGTCTGCAGACCAATAGAATGGCTGATTGTATTCTCCCTCGGATGCATCGAATAGAGCCCGCTCGTATTCCATGTACGCTTCGTCGTCGTAACCCTCGGTGCCAGTGCGACCACAGATGACCTTGATTGCACCCAAGAAGCGTTTTGTGAAGTTGCTTGCGCGGTGTGTTGAGTCGTCGAATGTGTCTGCGATCGAGCGCCCTGGCCAAGGATGACTTCGAAGGAAATCGGAAGCGTCTTTGATTATATTGCGTTATCACGTAAATGTATCTCGCAGACTCGAAGTAGGTGCCCACCTTGAAAGCCATGCATAAAGCATTGCATGCTCCCAATTTTATCTGGAAGTGGCTTTCCGTTCTTATACGCCGTTCGGTCTATCCAGTCGTAGAAGAACGCCTGATGCACATTCATGTTCAAGACAACGACAATGAGAGTTCACGAGGACTTACAGGGCTGGAGAGCGACACTAGCCGCGTCTTTGGCACAATATGAAGATTCAACCGAGTATCGAGAAGCGATGCGGCAGCCTCTGAGACATAGCTAGAAAATATCAGCGGCCCGTGAGCATATTTACACCGGCACATAACCATACCTGAGGTTAGGAATGAGACACGATCGACCAAATGGGATAATCCACCGAAATTGTCGGTGTAGCCACTTCGTTGTCTGCACGACAGGTGAATAAATGACTGTCAAGAATGACGGAGTGCCCGACCTTTGGGTTCAGACGGCCGTATGGTTCCTCATCTTTTGGCTTGAACACCCTAGTTGTGAGTGAGAAAAGTTAGACACGGCCTAGAGTACATGGACTTACGCCACGGTCGTAACTCTCCCGTCTACTTTAGCTCGAGCAAAGTAAGAACCGGACGAGCCTTTCACAATCATCTTAGGGTGTATACCCTCTGATATTGCACGCTTGACGCATTGGACTAGACTGTTTGCTATCAATACATGTACGCCATTACTGAGAGGCATGGACTCACGCGTCGTAGTCTTCTTGGGTCATAGGGTGCTTGTGGTCTAACGTCTTGACCTATGGAAATTAATTAAATGAGCAATGTGCAGAAGATCAAATAAAACCTACAACGCCCCCACTTGCGGGTGTTGAAACAAATGGTGGGTCAAAGGCGCTTCGGACTATCTCCTTTTTCACATGTATATCCTCGACTTTCTTCTTGCGTTTCATCTTTTGTGCAATAGACTCTGTCCATCTTAAATCTGCTCGGATGCGTACTTTCTTGAGAGAAAAATGACAAACCGCTTGAATGCAGCATCTAGTTTGCGCATGTCGATGGCTCCTGGAGCATTCATGCGCCGAATGCCCTGCGCACGAGGTCGACTTGGGCTCGTGGTGGTGGAGAAGACATCTGGGTCGAGGTCAGGTTCATCGTCTGCATTTTGGGGTAGAGGCTGATAGTCTGAACGGTCTGGCATTGGGTGTCGGGTCTAAAGCTGAGATGTATGCGTGTCGTTACGTACACCTTTTTTTAGTGACACTTATCACGTGCATTCACTTTAAACGCTTCTTCGTCGATCCACCGTGTTATCGATGTTTCTCTACATATCCAAGTTACATACAGTAAAGGTGATGCGTAAGAAAACAGGGATGGCATTTTTATTCTATTTAAGAAAGGTACTCTGATTGTGAAGTAAGCCAGGTAAGAGTGTCTGAATGCAGTTGGAATACCAAGGCATTCGAGATTATATTTTTATAAGAGAAATCCACTTTATAAACCCCACTTCTTAATGGGAGTGAAGCAAAGGCACCCTCACGGTCCTCGTGGGCACGTATGCTCCCTCGTCTCAATCTCCATCAAACATGGCGCCTCAAAGATCTTCCCATTGGGAATTGACGAGATGGTCTGACAGAGAAATAACGTCCACAACAGGATGGTGAACCCTGAATATATTGAGCCCCAGATGCGGAAAAATCCCACATCGAGGACTTGGTACAGAGCGACGGTGTTGATTGCGTACACACCCTAAGAATAGTTACTTTCAGGTGGACCAGTAAAGAGAAGACCACCCACGACTCACATTAGGAAAAATCATGCCCCAGAAAGCGAGTTCGAATGATATTCGGGTCCGACGTACGATATGCTGGATCCCCAATAGCGCATACACAAGCCACATGGTCGCAAAGGCCCAGAGAACGAAACTGATGCACACACATAGCGCAAAAACAATTTCGCCCACTTGCGCGCTGCCAAGAAACGGAGATCTACTTCCAGGTAGCGGTAGGTTATCCTTCATGAATTGCCCGATTACAAGCACGGAGAATCCGGCTTGCCCACAGGGTCCCAAAGGTATGAAGGAGGATACGATGCTCAAGCCCTGTGGGAAACCATGCAGGACGAGACGGTTGAAGTAGTTTGTGAGAATCATTAATGCGAGTGCAAGACCGATCGAAACGATAAAAATCGCGAACGCAATAGTAGTCAAAGCACAGGTGATTGATTGCGCATAGAGTGCCTGCGCAAGCTCCCCGCCAACGGAGGACGCAACAATAAGAGTGACAACGGGGAGTAACCAGACAGACGTCATGCGGGGGTGAGAATGTTCATGTTCTGTGATCCTTAAGGAAGCGGGAAGATCAAAGATGGCTTTGAAGGTATAAGAAAAATCCTCACATGACATAGACCAGCCCCCAGCAACATAGAGCGGAAACCACAACGTCGATCCACCAAAACCCCCAGAGTGTGAAAAGGAATGCGCGCCCACCAAAACCATACTGGCCGTATAGTACAGTAGTTCCAACGCCGATTAACGTAGCAGCACCCATGGGAAACGTGGACAGATAAAGGCTTTGCACAGGGTGCCGAATCATGATCCTCCATATGTTGGGATGACGTATGTAACGTGTGACGCTCACGGCAAAAAAAAGGATGAAGAGTAAGAAGTTCAAGAGGAAGACTGCTGTGCTAAGTGCTCTGGAGATGCCGGTATTCGTCCCGTACGGGAAAAGCGCAAATAGAGTCGAAACCGCACCGGTACCTGTAGGAGACGTATGAAATCGTCAGAAATGTCTAGCCGGATCAAGATGTCGAAGAGCACTAGAAAACAGGCCTACCCATATTCACCGCAAACCATGCTGGTGGAAAATGGCTATATTATGTCAGACTAGAGCAGAACGGGGCGGAGCTGGGAAACACACCGGATACTGTCTGCTACGCCCTTCTTCTCTGACATGCGAGGGAGTAGTCCTAGATGAATGAAGAAGCTGGAGAAGAAGTGGGGTGAGTTGAACGCATTTTTATAACCTACGTGCTTCGCAATTCGGATATCCTAGCAATTCGGAAATCGGCAAAAGGAGACACCGACGATGCACCGAGCATCGTGGGGTACAGTAGAATTGCTCGTAGTGCGTACAGCGAGATCCCTGGCAACCCGTCGCCTCGCTTAGGCAGGGCCCGCGTGCCATCACGGCCCACTGTAACTGGCAATGTTGCAGCCCACTGGCACTGGCACCATGCATACGAGACAGACCTGCGTGATTGGGAACCTTACAAATGGCTCCACGTCGTGAGAAATTCGTAAGCGCAAAGTTGAAACACACATCTGACTCGTCTCGAACATTTCCTCTGACTCAGTCAGTTACGGATTTTCGGATCGTTTGTTCTTTGACTTGTTACCCGTGCTATGGATAGCTTCTTTATATCCCGCTGGCTGTGTAAATGAAGGGTTAATATTATTGAGTTCTCATTACCGTAACTATTGTTCTCGTTCTCAAGGGTCACTTCAAGTCTTCAAGTGTCACAGCGTGTCTTCCTTATCGCGGCCCTTGTTCTGCATGGGCACAACGCTGTGTCGGTCTGCATACTATGATGGGCTAATATCTCGTCTCGCCCTCGCCAGTGGGCTCGTAGCGAGGGAATGCACGCGCAGACACCCAAATATGGCATCAATCACTAATTGACTTTCCACCTTGAGACGCGCTCTCTCATACTCGTCCTCAACATGGCCCTTTTAGACTTCATCAGTGCTCGCGACAAGCCTACAGCCGCCACTCCGTCGCAGACTCAGACCGCACCGGATGCCGTTGACAAGAAGCCAAAGGAGGCGCCGGCAACCCCACATTCGGGCGATCCAGCAACCGCCAAAAGCGCCTCCTCCCCGCCAACATCAGACCCACCGCCTGTCCCTCAAGCTAATGAGTCTGACGTGCCTCTAGTCGCTGTGCAGTCAGACTCGGCCACTCCTACAAGTCCCTCCGCAGACACTAGTCGCCGCTGGTCCTTCCAAGGCCATTTCAAGCTGCACCGCAAATCTCAGGCTAATGCTCCGCGCTCTACCGTCGAAAAGCACGACGCTGCTGCCCCTACTGCGTCCGATGCATCTACCGACCGCGTTAAGCGGCTTTCTGCGCCCTCACGTGGAGAACGTCGGGCGAAGCAATCCGCTTTGGTCGTTCGCTCCCTCATCGTCGGGCAGGACACGGATGAAGGCGGTGTGGTCTCGCCGCAAGTGCCCATCTCCGGCACACAGCTAAAGAACGTCAAGGCGCAGCTTCTGAAGCCGAAGGCAGCAAACAAGGTCATCACACAACTCAGAGCTCTTCCTTCATTTTCCAACTCCTCTTCACGCGCAAGCGAGCCCATCCAAGCGGTATGCCTCCCGTATAGCGACGAGGAGGCAGACGCGAAGCGTTTCAGTACCCTCCGCAACATGAAGCGGCCGCCGCGGCCGCCGACGTCGTCCCACGCGCCTAGCTCTTCACCAAATGGGAGCAGTGCAATCGACGCGATCACCGATACTTTTAAAGATCTGCATATTGTCAATCTGTTTACCGCGCCGGACTTGGGGCTCGGCGGACCAGGAGAGGGAGAAGGAATTCTTGCGGGAGCGCTTCCGAGCGCAGAGACAGTCTTAAACGGATTCACAGAGATTACGCCCCAGCTCATGGCGTTAGGTTATGCGACAGGAAAGGCCGTCGTCCCTAACCATAAAGGTATATACCCGCCTACGGACAGATTGTCCATATTGACATGTACGTCGCTGGTTCACCATCATGTGTCGCGGAGATAATTTAACGTCCGTTGTGTAGATTGGTGGGGCCTAGAAATCCTCCTACCCCCACCAACTTTGGCGTATCTGAGCGTGAGTTTATATGCTCTGGTTTCTGCCCGACCTCATCAAAAATGAATGAAATCCGAAACAGCGCGTCCAATCCATCTCGAGCACAATTATGAATGTTCTTACTGCCTTGGGCGTCATGTACGAAGGCGTGCGCGAAATTCTTCCTTTCGTGCGATATTTCTCGCAGTACATCAACTTTGAGTTCAACTCGATCAAAGCACAGAACCGAGGCAAGGGTGTAATATGCGCTGCCACCTGGTAGGCTATACAAACCTCTTTTCTACGCATACATACCGAATATCTTTTCATACGCGTTCGTAGGATCATGCCCGCCGCTTTGATTCCACGACCTTGGGACTTTCCCGATCCTCCGAGCGGTTTGCAATTCCATGCTCGGACAACGCCGCCTCTTGGCAAGGCACCTGCAACTAAGCCAGTGGCAACGACGCCTATCCAGAAAGCACCACCTGTATCCCAGCCGTCCTCATCCGGGTTGGCACCAGAGCCTCCTACCTCTCTGTCCCCTGGGACACCCAATTGAGCTCCCAGTGGACCTTAACTTGGTGTTTTGTTTGGCTTGAACATTTGTAACCCACCTATTTATGATATCCAATTCTTGAATCAGAGCCAATGTCTCATGTGCACCCACAATCTCCACAATGCATTCAAGAAATAATTTTCATACCCATGTACTGTAATACAAAACGTGGACAGGTATTAACAGCTGTGACCAGCGCCGACTCTCCATTGTTCAGCAGTCAAAGATTCGAGCAGCCATGATTCTCCTTGTTCGAATTTCCCGTCAATATAGCATTTAGCGTTGCGTATCGGCCATACACATCTTCGGCCATCCTTTATGCTGGCATTATGTCACGCTGAGGGGAACCATACGCGCCCGCGGCACCCAGCTAGGTGAAATTAGCACCATTAACATTCTCAATTTTCCAAGAACATCAGAGGTGTGTGTTGGACGGGACCCAGCCAAAGTCGGTTGGCAAACATTCTGATAACAAAGAAGACGAGGGCGTCGCTGGGGACGGAGGTAGCAATATGCTTTTACTGATCGCGTGTGGTCGTTGAACGTTGGATAGAGATTCCTTATCACCATCTGGTGAAGAAGCGATCGGGGGTGGGGTGAACGGCAACGTCCCATGAAAAGCTTTCTCGTTCGGCTGGATGTCGGACAAGAATATGGCATGTTTACTGCGGGGTGTGGTATTCCCTCTACTCGGCCATCGCATCACCGAAGTGGAAGAACCCCAAGTAAGACCTCCCGATGAATTAGTGGCGGTAAGTTTGTCCTTGAAAGAGGCTGGTGAAGCTATCCCCGGCGTCCGAGAAGATGAAGGATGCTCGGTTGCAGGATCAACATAGATTGTTGGGTGAGCGAAACCAGGGGAGGAGAGACGACCAGCTGCGTCATTCGGGAATACAGAGAACGGTTCCGGAAAGCTTAGTACGGAAGCGGTGTCACACCTTTCGACTACTGGCGACACCTTATCGTAAGCCACGTGAGACTGTATGGGACGGCCCCGATCCAATACATGGCCGTTAATGGGCTGAGTAGGAGCGAAGGGCCCTGGCGTTGAGAAAGGTTGTGGGCTGTCCCCAACCTTCGGAGTGCTGGGACTGGTGGATTGATGTATAGGTTGGGCCCAAAAGAGTCGCCTCGGGGAGCAAGAGGCAGGGGCTTGGTGAGTAGTCCACCTAGGTCCAGGAGTAGAAAACGGGACGATTCCCGTCAGGGACGCAGCAGGGCTATTCCCCTGAAACTCCACCGAACTGTAATGGACGACTCGAAAAGTTGCGAGGTCACTCCCGGACTGTCTTTCAGCTTCCGTCGGATCCACGGGATAATGTCCATTTACCGGAGCTTGGAATGCAAAGACAGAATCCTCCTCTGGGGCATTTGGACTCCAGTCAATCTGGTCCTGCCTTAACGGGCTTTCAGGGCGTCCATGTGGCAATGTGAGACATCGCACAGCATGATCAGGCGGTAGAGTGGCCAAGGTATTGTTCAGCCACTCTGGTAACCTCGGAGGGGATTC
Organism: Russula lepida; assembly: GCA_003316425.1. Taxonomy (NCBI): domain Eukaryota; kingdom Fungi; phylum Basidiomycota; class Agaricomycetes; order Russulales; family Russulaceae; genus Russula; species Russula lepida. The sequence goes on from QFEZ01000198.1 coordinate 284,813, forward strand.
CGCGTTGACCTAGAACGGGACAACTTGAATAAACTGCCTACTCACAGCTGCTCATATAAGAAATGAAATGCACCTGGTTCCCTGTTTTCATAGTGGGTACAAAGCATTCTCCTGTCCTTCTGGAGCCACCCCCTAGCTCATTGGGTGAGTCTGTCGGGGTCATGGGCATATCATGATTAGTCAATGACGATGAGCCGGGGGAATGGGCGCGTTTGTAACGAGGGCGAGAGGCTTTCGTGGAATTAGATGTCCAACTGACTTCCTGTAACATACGGTCAAAGCGTGAATTCAACCCATAAAGGCGGCGTCGTTTGGCCGAGTGAAACGGGGACGTTTGGCCAACGGCTGCTAAGAATAGAGACGTCCAGCATTGGATTTAAGGTAGGAGAGAAGTAAATGCTGACATTCGGTGCGAGTGGTAAAGGATGTCGACGAGACGCTAATATACAGGAAATATATGCTATCAGAGATGCGGTGGAAGCGGCTAGAGACATACCGACTATAAGAAAGTCGGTCCATACGATGTGTACGATCGCCTGCGTGGGGCACATCACATCTGTAAGCATGCTGTGAGCGACCGTACATGGTATATATGGAAAGACTGCCCACACTGTAGCGTACCATCGCGTCGAGTGCAAATAGGACGCGTCGCGCTCGTGGCACGTGTTGGCTTGCGGATCAGAGTCCCAACGGCAATGAAATTACTAGCCTGAGCGCGACGATCTGACACATACTGTGTGTAAATCCACCACGTGGCCGCACCACCGACGGCATAGCTTACTGTACCCGACGGCGAACATGACATAGCCCAAGCCATGAAACCGAGACTTTATTAAAGCGCCATGCACCATGTCTCGGTGACAGCTAACATTTCTCTGTGGTTACGAGAATTAACGTGTGTTCTGTGTTCCAGACGCGCGTGATCGATTGCGTGCTTAATTGCTATCTCCACCCTCACACCTCCATCCTCCCTGCTCCGAGTCAGCTTCTGCGATTCCCTCTGTGGTTTCTTCTTGGTCCAGGATGGACCCGGTAAACACGCTCCTTCCTGGACATCTCGAGAAACGTACTTTTATCAATGACGATCGGCGTCGTAGAGGACGCGTCTGGGAAGCGCTCAGGCTGCTCGTTTTATTCCTTCTTGTCGTCACGGTAGCAATCACCTTCTCCGGAAGACCACAAATCGTCCCCCATTTCTTCTCTACAGGCGTCGAAGAAGCGAACCATAGTCTCAGAAATCCAGCATACCTTATCAAGGCCAAACATGGGGCTGTATCGAGTGAAAACGTGCTGTGTTCGAATATTGGCGTCGAAATTCTGAAGGAGGGTGGGAACGCGGTGGATGCCGCTGTGGCCACCACGTTCTGTGTTGGCGTCGTGAACATGTTCTCGTAAGTGTCTAAACGTTTTATGTTTCTACAACATGCTTATTTCGCAGATCGGGTATTGGCGGTGGTGGATTTATGGTCGTTCGCTTGCCCCCATCGACTCTGAATGGCAACACATCTGAGGTCTGGAATATTGACTTTCGAGAAACGGCGTCCGCTCTTGCAAATGCAAGTATGTATGAAAAGTACCCAATGAAAGCCAGGTTTAGTGGTCTTGCCATTGCTGTACCTGGCGAAGTCCGTGGCCTTGCAGAGGCCCATCAGCGATGGGGCAGATTACCGTGGCGAAGGCTGGTACAACCAAGTGCCGATCTTGCCTCGGGCTGGGCTGTGGGCAAGGAACTCGGCCGCAGGATAAATGTAAGTTCATGTTACCAGTGGAACTATACTCAACCTAACTTTCTGGCAAGCACCCAAAATACCGCCACTTGTGTCTGCAACATCCCGTCTGGCGTCATATATTCGCGCCAGATGGTGTACTTCTCAAGGAAGGCGACGCAATCCGGAACCCCAATTTTTCTAGGACTCTTGGACTTATCGCCGAACGGGGAGCTGATGCGTTCTACCAAGGCGAAATTGCCGATGCCATCGTCAGCAAGATTCATGCCGAAGGTGGCATCATGACTCATGAAGATTTGATCAACTACAAGGTTAATATCTCCAGGGCTCTGGAGGGCACTTACCGTGGTCTAAAGGTCTATACCTCCCATGCGCCAACATCAGGACCTGTTCTTCTCCACATGCTTAACCTGTTGGAGAATTATGATTTACCCGCCGAAGGACGAACGGAGGTTAATGTGCATCGCCTTGTTGAGGCCATGAAGTGTGAGCCCATTCGTTTCTGTCTGAGTCAACTGCACCGAGTAACTTCTCTATGCGCAGTCGGTTTCGCTGCCCGGTTTGTTGGTTGCTCATCAGCTCAAAATCCCATTTTGAAGACTCTTTTAGGACGCGAATATCCGATCCTTTTTTCAGCGATGGTTCGGGAACAATCGACGAAATACCACTCAAGTCATTCAGTGCATTAATATCGCAGAATTTGACCGACGTATGTTGTTACGCTTTTTCCCCTTTGCGACTATTTTGACGCCAGGGAGCAGAATTATACCCACCCCGCAGCGTATTACCAACCCATTTTCGACGTTCCTGAAGATCATGGGACTGTTTGTATAATTAGACCGTTCTCCTTTGTCCCATTTTAACCCTCTTTGCAGAGCCATACCTCAATTATAGACGCAAGTGGGATGGCCGTGTCCATCACCTCCACGGTAAATCTTGTTTTTGGCTCAAGGATTACGGACCCCGTTACAGGCATTTTATTCAATAATGAAGTTCGTGGTATCGTTTAACACACAATGTCATATGGTGTCAGAGACTGATGTCTTTTCTAGATGGATGATTTTTCTATACCAGGAGTTCCGAACGCATTCGGTCTCTGGCCTTCACCGTGTCTGTATTCATATTGCACAAAATCTAAACTGTATGCTCATCTTGCGCAGATAACTATCCGGGGGCCCATAAGCGTCCTCTCTCATCAACAGCACCGACGATTATAGAACATTCCGACGGGTCTTTCTACGTTGCCCTCGGTGGGTCGGGTGGCGCGAAGATCTTCCCAGCAATATTCCAAGTCATCCTTAATCTCGATTGGGGACTTGACATCGGTTCCGCAATCGAATACGGACGCTTACACCACCAACTATACCCTGAGTGGATCGAAGCAGATAATATATATCCCCACGAACTTTTACATGGACTCAGAACTAGGGGGCATTCAATTCACGGTTCGTGATAGTTCATGTGCTCAATGTTCGGCGTTGTGACTCGATCCCAATTTCAGTTGAGGATATCAATCGTATTGCATCAGTGGTGAATGCAGTGCTGAAGAAGGATGGAATGCTGTTTGGTATGCATATAGCAACCGCTTTTCTCCCTCCTTGCGACATTTCTAACGTAAATCAGCGGCTAGTGATTCGAGGAAGAATGGAATAGCTGCAGGATATTAACCTGACAATATAGACGCAGACGTCCCACTTTGTAGAATAGGACGCCTGAACTAGAAGATCTAGTCGGCGAAACATGCTATGTTAACATCTACTACTGACATATGAACCCTCGTTGATTATGCATTGAGACATTCGTTGTGGACTGCTTCGCAGCTGCAAGTAATTGCATGGATCAGCATTTGGTATTTCTATACCTCGAACCTCCAATTCTCGAATAGCGGCAAACGAAGGCAAGTTGGTCTATCTCCCGGTCTGAATGAATGCAATCGCGAGGCCTGGCGCATCTGACGGTCTCCCCTACACCCCAAAACTAGGTGTGATCACTACGTCTCCATAATTGGGACGCCGATACGCAGGTGAAGTTCCGGTTCCTTGCTAGATTTTCCTTCGCTTCGACGACCATTCAAACATGAGGTCTCCGCCAGCATGAACCCACGTTGGCACTGGTCCGTCACGATATCGCTCGGGTATAACCATAGTAAGTCCCGGGGGACTCCGTCAAACCCCCACCCAAGCCTTATTGTGAACAGGCTCACCGAGATCATCCGTTAGTTGTTTGCTTTATGCTGTACCGCATGCCTTATTTGCCGAAAGACTCCTGCGAAGTCGGCCTCGATCTGCCAGGGACATCGCCAAGACTGGTAGCGTAATTCCAAGGCGCCTTGCGGAAGACGTGCTTGGCACTGCTTGCACCACTGTATGGCTCTTAGGCGCGAGATCTTCAGGTACCTCTCTCGCGATTGCCCATCGCCAAGCTCACCCACGACAAGTCTACTCGCTGTTTCAAATCGCGGCCTAGCCCCAGGTCCCAATGTTTTCATAAGGAAGTTCACTAGGCCTACCATCACTCTCAGCATTCATGGATCATAAAAATCTTGCCGTAAATCTGAACAGACCATGGAAATGAATTCAAATGATAGAGGCCAGGCGGGCTCCCGACTCATCACGTCACTTTTTTATGATACAACAGACACATCCAACTCGATCCTAATTAGAACGAAGCGATTGTGGGTGTGAAAATTTGACCTGTTGACTGACCTCATCTGAAAATCGAGCATAACTTGTGCGATTGCCATCTGCGCACCAGATTTGATTTGCTTTCGAGGGTAGATAAGTACCTCCAGAAGCACCACACGACTTCCGTCATGATTCTTGGGATATGCACAGCTGCTCCGAGCCATAGCGTGGCCATGAACCGTTAAGAAACATCCTTTCGTCGCTCGATGACGGAAAAGCGCTTATTAACTCTTCCTTTCTTGGAAAGTTTCCCATCTGCTGGTCTAGACGAAGATAGAGAGTTTGCAGCTGAAGTCTATTAGAGAACACCCGCCATTCGCAAACTTTGCTCCTCACTGTGCCAGCGCGACCAGGAACTACAAGTCGAGGCGCATTCTATACTGTATCTGCAGCTGGAATGTTGGTTCAGACCCTTGCGGCCCCACGTTTGGTCAAGTGTTGAACCCTAGAGGCCGCAAAAATCCGTTTCACCGAGTTCGGCTGAATTGTTCTGAGAACAATCGGTAGGTCCAACTTATCGGGTTGATGAATTTTATCTCAGTTGTGCTTGCGCCTTGATCTCGCTTTGACCGTGAACCTCGGACCTGGTCAGCGGAGATGATACCGTATTTATCTGGGCGCAGTGAATACCTTCCCTGGCGGGGTTAAGGAACACGGAGGAGATACATACAGCTGGAGTTGGTCAAATGCTCGTACTGGCGTGGCTAGCGTGCGTCCTGCGATCGGCGTTCCTCGAAAAGTTCGAGACCCCAGTCCAAGTCGAGACTAAGTCCTGTATACCCCAAGATTCCCTTTTATGATTCACAGTTTGCCGTACAGCAAGAAAGTTAGTTTGACTCGAAATTGTCAGAGTTTATCGTGGATGTTGATAAAATTAAAAATACTACGCAAACTTTGTCTACGATGGACGACTAATAAGCGCCCATCCAACGTGTCGTTAACCGCCGCTATCAATCCTTGTCCCCATCGCAACAGCAGCTCACAAGCCTCGACCCACAACACACCTCTGAAGTCTGAACAATGTCACAGTCTGACGCATTGAATGCCGATCTCCTACTCGCGTATGCGGGTCTTCTCATCACCGCAACTATTTCGGTCTATGCTGGATCGCACGGAAGCCTTCCGGTCAGTCCTCCTTCCGTGATGGTATCAATGTTCAATTGGTCGAGCTCTCTATTCGGCGTTGTACCCAGAAGTCAAAAGGTCGCGGAAAGAGCGAGGGTGATGGCGAGGATGAGGACGATTCTTCAACTCGGCTGACCACAGAGGAAGCGTGGTTATTCCCAGTGGTTAGTCCACTCCCCTGTGTCCTGTGTGTAGATTTTGAACTGAAAGGATTGTGGTCCACGTTAGATAGGTTCTGTGCTGCTTGTCGGTCTGTTTCTGGTGATCAAGTACCTCGGGAAGGAGTGGATCAACTGGCTCATGTCCATTTATTTTGCCCTCGCTGGGCTGTACAGTGTACCCTACGTTCGTCCTGCTTGCTAGCGCGGGTTTCTCGCCATTCCTTACTATCCCTTCTTAGAGTCTCATCGCTCTGGCGAAATTCACATTGGGTACTCAACGCTGGAGCCGATTCTCCACCGGTCGGTGTGACACTAATATAAATGGCACGGGTGAGCGCCATTCCTATCCTACCCGAGACCAAGCTCACTATAGTCCAGAGGTTCTATCCCTCACATTTAGATCGCCTTCAGTCCTTCTCGTACTACTTGGGACGATTCCATCGGCATTATACATCTTCCACTACGGACCGGAGAAACCCATTCTCCTCACAAACATACTTGCCTTGTCATTTGGGCATAATGCAATGTCGATACTCAAGCTCGACTCCTTCAAGACTGGGAGCATCCTACTCTCCGGCCTATTTGTCTATGATATTTGGTGGGTGTTCGGGACCAAGGTGGTAAGTGGATATTTGTCATTCCGCATCTAGTTATGTGGATGGAGGCAGATGATGGCACTATAGATGGTTAGTGTGGCAACCAGCCTCGATCTCCCCATGAAAATTCTCTGGCCAAAGTCCAAAACATTCTCCATGGAAAATGGGAGCATGATGTTGGGCTTGGGCGACATCGTAGTTCCAGGAACGTTTATTTCTTTGGCCCTGCGCTACGACCATTATCGGTACACAAAGGCGGCTCTCCCAGATGGAACATTCACTAAACCGTATTTCATCGCTTCACTCGTTGCGTACGTGGCAGGGCTCGCCATCACGATGGTAATCATGCACGTATTTCATTCAGCGCAGCCCGCCCTATTATACCTCAGGTACTCCACCCCTTTCATTACAATATATGCGTGCTGAACGGATTGTCCCACGAAACGGAAATAGCCCTGCTTGTATCCTCTCCTTTGTTTTCACCGCCTGGCGCCGCGGGGAGCTTATCGAAGCCTGGCGATGGAATGATGGAGTTAGCACCGCGTCTAAAAATGGGGACGTAGTGGACAAACCAACTAGCGATGCCGCGGGCGAAGCATCGTCCTCCGATCCCTCGGATGCCGTAGTTCATGATCATGAGAAGATTTCAACGACGCAACGGTGATTACAAGCTCGTTGGCTGTCACTAGTTGCCATCTGTCCATCAGGCTTGATGTAACGGAAATCGTGGGAGCACCGGTCAGGTATAGTTTTTTTTTCCCCGGCAATATACAGTGCGATATTTTTGTGGGTACTTTGCAAAGCGGGTTGGCCTATTAAGATCGCGGATGGAGAGATTTGAGATCCGCGATCGCACTAGAAGTGAAATTTTTCGCATATTTGCAGTCAACGTCGGACGATCGGCCAGTCGACGGTGTCCGTCTCGAGGGGAAAATTTGCACGAGACGAAAATCATGCTGCCAATGATCTGTATGAGCTGGCTAGCTTGCAACTAATCCTCCCCTTAATCAAATTTTACGGGAGTCCAGGAACGACTGCATGTGTGTGGAGCAAAGCGCATTACTGCGCCGCGGCAGTGTGCATGGGTTGCACTTCATTACGGACATCCTATGGGTTGCCTGCTCTGACCATGAGGACATTTGCACCCAGCGCAGCTCCCGTGATGTAGCCACGGCGGCGTACTTATTCCGTTGTAAGTCACGACGATCTGAGCATGTTCAAGCATCGAGTGGGCAATCGCACACTGACGCACCGTGTGCATTCCAAAAAAACAAAATACCGTTACAACATCCGCCGATAATCGCGGCACTTGTACTGGACGCGAAAGCACAATCGCATATGGGAGGGGGACAACTTTTTGGTGTTCTGTAAACACCGCAAGCTGATGTGGATGGCTGAGTGGCTGTAATACCAGTGCTCTCAAATGTCATCCACAGTTAAGTAGCGGATCGATCTAGACCATCAAGCAGCTCCATTTCGAGGGTTCGCCCCCGCCGCCCGGCGGCCAGAGAAAAGTACTCAGGAACGAAGGAACATTTTACGTACGCCCTGCGAAGGAAGGGGGCAGAGCACGGGACCATAGGGAAGCAGAAGGTCAACCAATGTTCTGGCCCACATTGGCCAAAAGGAGCAAGCTTGAGACGAATTTCCATTTCGCTTTCGTTTTGTTTGACAGTGCCGCTCAGAGCGCGTGGCTATTGTGGCTGGCTGCAACTGGAGTGAAAAGGGGTGGCATTGCCCCACAGGGGAACTCTATTCGCACGGACAGAGAGACGCCTTCACACTCGGTGGCATTTGGACAAGGTCGCTTCCGTAATAACGAATACTGGACAGCCTGTCGTGCGGGGTCATGTGTACGCTGGCCGCCAAAACGATTTGGTCATCCACATAGTTAGACGCTGGTATTTTCCGAATGGAGACCAATCAAATGAGCGTGCCTTCGCGGAAGGTGCTGGACAAAGTGATCAATTTCCGTACAAGACATAGAAGCACGTTAGTTGGCGTTACAAAGATGCTATCCTCAAGCACGAGGTTGACCGGGTCGAAGAGGGGTCTAATTGATAGAAGGACAAACACACCTCCCGTGGGAGCGTATTCACGCGCAGCCGCCACCAAACTACGTTCAAGTGGCATTAACCCTGAAAGGTCGTGAGCAGAAGATGCCCCTGTCAACGCGAGAACGCCACAGCCTGAGAGGTGTACTGTACGGCTGGGATACGCACGGCGGTCTCCGTCGCCGAGAGAATCTTCTCCAAGAAACCACCCTTGGGAAGAAGCGTAGACCAACAGTGTCTATTGTAGTAGTAAGATGAGGTGTCACGGCCCAAGTGGGTACGTGCAAGTATGCGTATTGACCGGGTTTCTTGGAAGTAGCTGGATCCGGCCGGAAGGCAACATAGGTCTACGGCATACGGTGACGGTGGCGGGCCCAGGAAAGGAGATTTTGGTGGAAGGGAATTTGCCAAGGGGAACGTCTGAGGAAAAAATGAGAGCCCGGCAAGCTGGCCATCTGAAGGGGATTCGTCGGAGGAGAGAAGAGGGAATGTTTGTAGACAGACAGGAGTCATCCAAGTGAAGAAGCACGACCTGTTTTGGAAGTCTCGCTGGAGGGAAGATTGCTTTTCCGTGCACGGCCAGGGGAGATGGTCTGTGCGAGCTAAGGAGTTGAAAAAAGCAGAAAGTGAGAAAAAAAAAAAAAGGTAAGGCGGAATTGAATTGATGATCTTGAGCCCGAGGACACGGAATTCCAAAAAGGATCTTGTGGTGGGGATCTAAGGAACAAGGCCCTCGGGGGGCGTGAGAGATCAGACATGTGAATTATTATTCATTTCATACGATTTTGTATTATTTTAAAACGAAAGGGCGAGGAGGAGCGCATATATTTGTGTGGAATATTGCGTAGGACGAGTTTCGGGTTAGGCTAATGATTGATTGGCCTGTACGGGCCGTACGCCCCTTTCCCATCTATCATCTCCCCTCGCCCGACGAGCCTTCCGTAATTAACATTCTCTCCGTCCATCGTGTCGCTGCATCACCATCCTCTTGACGTCCAGGGTGACATCTCTCTGATCTCGCTCTTAACTCTCCCTGCGACCCCGACCTGTCATCATTATCACTCTACCACTTCTGTCCATGGAGCTTGCTCCAGCTCAACCTGGCACCGCTACCGATGATTTCCCAAAGCCTTGGTCCGCCACCCCTCGCCCCACCGTCGTCACCACCCTCGCAGCCCATCCGCCCCCATCTGGTGCGACCGATCATGGCACATTCCCCACTGCCTCATTATCACCTCAATCCTACTCCTCTCCTTGGCTACAATCTATAGATTTGACATCCTCTGAGCTCATTAATCCGTATACTGTGCGTATCTGAACAGTTTAAGTATCACGCCATCTTACCTCCCGTAGTCTAGCAATCCATCTCTTCCTCATGCTCCCGACTGGATGAACATTTTTTCTTCACCCTTGAACCCGGAGATGTTTGCCCACCTGGCCGCTGCGGGCGTGCTCGGATCTGTTCCTGGAGCCTCAAGTAGTGTACCCTCGAGCAACGCACCACCACGTTCGCGACCCTCATACTCCTCTCTTGATCACGACTCTCAGCGAGATCGTTCAAATAATGTCCCCTTTGCCTCCCCATCCCACTTATATCAGAAGCCCGACCATATCTCATCCTCTGTGCCTCGTATAAATGGCACGAGCCATAATGGTTTGTCAAACGGGAAGCACATCACACATGATGGGGACATCAACAGGCATTCGCGACAAGATTCTACAGGTAAATCATTTATTTCAAAAAATAGAAATGCATCGTATCTTACCCTGGGACTTGCCAGGGTCAGCCGTCTCTTCAACGTACCTTCCCCCTTCCTACACGTCTTCAGGTCACGATTGTAATCCCGATAGCACCGCTGGCCGATCAAATGCTGGATTGCCCCCGACGTTATGGATGTCACCATCTTCAACATCCCCGTCGACACCCAGCATCGGATCGTACGCATCGTTTAATGCTGTGACCATGTCACGAGATCCTTCGGTTGCGGGGAATGGTTTACTCCCTTCCTTACCCGAGGCTCACGGACCATCATGTATGCCAAGCTTTACCTACTCACCCAAGTCACCCGAAGCCAGCGTTCGCCCAGACACCTCGGTGTACAGCGATATCTTCTCAGATGGCCTTTTCACATCTCGACACAGGACCGATACCACGAGTTCTTTCCCGTCTCCCGTCCTTTCGGGCTCACCTGACCTGCATTCGACGGCGCTATCGCCGATAGATGCCAACCAATGCGACCCAGAACAACTCGCAAAAGATGACCCACTTGCGACAAAGGTGTGGAAGATGTACGCCAGGACCAAGGCGAACTTGCCGCACGCACAGCGCATGGAGAACCTGACGTGGCGCATGATGGCATTGGCGCTAAAGAAGAAGAAAGATGACGAGACGAAAGTGGGAGGGCAGGCCGGGGAGAAACCGGAACAAGCCAGTGTACACGATAAAAAGGAGACCGGGGAAGTCTTTGGTGATACAGTCTCTTCGACCACTGAGGAGATCAAAGGAGTGGAAGTAGGGGAAGAACGCGGTCGACGCATAGATAAAGGAAAGACAAAAGTGAGTGTGGTGGGGTTCGATGGTGCGAACCAGGATAGCACGGAAGACGACGAGTGAGTGGCGTCATGTTGGTCGAGTATTATATTATCGCGCTAACTCCTCACCACAGCGAGGTTGTCCCAATGGACTGGAGGGCCATGAGTCGATCGCGATCTCGAGTTCCCATGGACTGGAGACCAATTAGCCGCTCAAGGTCCCGTCCGCCACCAGGAGGGATACAACTCGATAATGTCTTATCGCAACCTCAACGCTTCGCATTTCCGTCTCTCGAACACCCATCCGACTCAAAGCCCTCTGATATGCACAGTTCACTCAGACCCTCTGCTGAGGACAAGTTGGTCCTTAATCCTCCAGGATCCGTTCCTTCAAGTACATCCAACATCCCAATTGGTCCTGGCCGACAGAGTCCTACATCTTTGATTGCCCATGACACGTTCCCCCTCACAACCCTACATGAACATACCAGCCATTCTCACTTCTCCACCGGTCCCCAAGGGACACGGTATTCCTACTCCACTATCCCTTCGGATCATGACTCGACGGCTTTACACTCATATGTGGGTCACCCTTCGTCTCTACCTTCTTTGGGAGTGCATGGGCCATCGCGAATAGCCGCGTCGGAGGCGGCGCCGGAGCAGCGCTCATTCCCCAGGCACGTGCGTAAGACGAGTTTCGATCACACGGTCTCAAAGGAGGGAATCTCGGCTGGCATATTAGGAAGACATCAGGTTAATGGTCGACCACGGCTGCCCGAATCTCTTATAGGAACCAAACGCCCCGCTGATGCTCCCCATGCTGAAAGCATGCTTCGTGCTGATCCACCTAGTGTCCATACCTCCAGCCCATTAGTTGAATCGCCAGATGTCCTTCAACGATTTTCACACTCTCATCAATCGTCCAATGGCTCATTTCCCTCAACACCATTTAACTTCACGGTCCCCGGTTACGACGGGTTTTTTGACTTGCATGCCTCCCATCCCCTCCCTCACGATTATCCTCCCATCTTGACTTCTATTGACGGCTCACGACATGTTCCACCATATCATGAAAACCCACACTCCACCTTATCGACAACCCCATACTCACCGCACACAAGCCCACCACTGACATCCGACGATGGTCTGTCTGCTGCTGCGGTGGCAGCATCTGCCGCCGTAGCAGAGAGCTATGCGCGCTTGAATTTGACGGGGGTGGATGAAGGCGGCTTGGAATACCCGAACATGATCGGCGTCATGTATACTAATGGCGTTGAGGCAGCGAACCTATCGCATCAACCCTTTACGCACGTGGACCCTACCCAAATCTTACCGGTGGAGCACGGGGAGAACGGTTTTTCAAGCCTCCACCCTAGTCCTTCGAGTGATGGATGGGGCAACGGGTTCGCATCGAGCGCAGCGGCATCTCCCGAACCTCGCGATGTCTCTAACGCATCCACCCCCCCATCTGCCGAAGGTTCGTCCAACCGTCAAGGAGTTCGCAAGATCGCGTCAACGAAGCGAATCCAGGACGCCGTTGTGCGATCTGCAATTGCGCGGAAGAAGTCGACAGCAGGTTCTGACCTACCACCAACGGCACAGCTGCGCTCCTCGACAAGTACTCCTGACCTTACCTCTGTAGTAAAGGGGGGAGGTCCCAAGTCTGAAGATGGGGAAACAGCGCCAACAGTTTGCACGAACTGCCAAACGACGAACACGCCATTGTGGCGGAGGGATCCGGAAGGGCAGCCTTTGTGTAAGTGGATTTGCGGGGCATGATCTGCACGTACAGGGCTGAACATCAGTTACCCTAGGCAACGCTTGCGGGCTGTTTTATGTGGGTCTCCTTATCTACAGATACCAAACTCAGCTAACTCGACTCGGCTGATTGACAGAAATTGCATGGAGTTGTCCGACCGCTATCTCTCAAGACGGATGTGATTAAGAAGCGGTATTCCATATCTCTCGTTTCCTGTATCTGTGGCAGATTGCTGATTCTGGCCGTCTCTTCTTATCTTTCAGGAACCGGGCTTCTGGAGCGCCGAGCGCGGGTGCCCGCAAGAACTCTGTACTACCCAAGCTAGCTTCATCTTCAACACGACCACGTTCATCGACGACGAGCAACACGCCTCTCGCGCTTCCGGGTTCTCGCTTGTCCCCCGGTAGCCGGATGGGTGCAGGCGCAACCGTCGCTGGATCTTTGGCCCTTAAGCGGCAAAGACGGACTTCTGCGGATGGGCCTGGAACCTTTGTACGCAAAGTGGCCGAGGGCACAGGCACATGAGCACAGTAATTTCATGCTTGCTTTACACCGCCATGTGTGACGGGCGCTGTCAAGTTTTTTCTTACCTCTCATGTACGCACTGACACCTCCATGTTGTTCTCCTCCCCTGTATCCCTTTCCTCCTTTTTGTCATACTATGTTAGAGAGGGTCGCCGTTTTCGGACCCTGTACGCGTGTCACTCATTCTGCAGGAGAGCCAGATGATGGTGTACGACTAACGTTGTTAACTAGCTAATTGGATACTATAGAAATTGCTCACTTATTATGCGCAACTCTGGGCAACCTCTCTTGACTTCTCTCCTGTTGTACGGTGTATGGTCCCATATCTCTCGCCTTCTGTGTCTCACTACCTTCACGAGTCGATCAATTTGCATCACCAAAACAAGATATAACATGTGTTTGTGTATCATCAGCAAGTGGTATATAAGTCACAAACCAGCCAATCAACCAACCAGCATAATATACGGCGAATCATGCATAAATAGTGGGGAGGAAATTACTGTAAAATCTTGTATTAAGTAGAGGTCAGGTATCGCTTCCGGCGCCCGCCTGCGCAAGCTCTCGACGATGACGCATGCTCGAAGTTGGAGGCGATCCAACAACAGCAGGCAGTCGTTCGTCAATCTCATGTATAGTCTTCGGAATCGTGCCTCCTTTGTAGTTGGCTTTAGAGGTGCCCTGGGCAGCATCAGTACGCAATGCAGCTTCCAACGCTTTCTCGCCGCGTTTCTTGAACCGCAGCGTCATGGCTGCCTGCAACGAATCGACATATAATTCGTACTTGACGTGTTCGGCAAGCAAGTACTGCGACTTTCTTTCCCAGTTACCGAGTGCTTTTGTTGCACTCTGCGAGCGTGAGGGGTACTGAGAAAGTGGAATGTAATGCATTAAAGTCAAGCAAAGAGTGGTAAGGAGGCAGAGTAGGAAATACGTACCAACGCCATCATTGGTCCTCGCAGCTCATTGTGCTCCTGTAACTCTTGCGTGAGTGACGCAACATGCTTTTTGAGTGCCTCCATCTGTGCCTCTTCGTCATGCGTGCTGGCTACAGAAGGCGCGAGCGGGGGTTTCCATTCTGTGATATTTGTGCGGTCAGACCGTGGTGAGCCGATGCGCATGGTCGCTGCGACGTCTTTGCGGCTGAACCGACTGTGATTGCTACGGACGCTACGGACGCTAGCAGTGTCCGTGAAGTCACGTATACGCACGGACTCGTCGTCCGACGCGACTCGCCCGGGCTGCAGCACGTCGCTCACCCGGTTCCAACCATATTCCATGTTAGAGACGCCACCGGCGAGCGGTTCCTTGCTTTGCCGCGCCGACCAGTAGTTGCATGTCTGTACCCACTCATTGACGAGCTCCTCTGTACCCGCCTGGAAGAAGTATACTGCACCACTCGCGAGTGTCAATACCATGCAAAATGGGCGCTGTCGATTATAGCCCGGTGGAGGTAGAGCGTGAGCTAGCGAATGGGAAAGCTGCAAGGAGCCAACGTGATTGGCGGTTTCCTGCGAACGTGTGTTAATAACGCCCGTGCCTCATTGTTGACAAATGAAAAACACACCAGCCAATTTCCACCCCCAACGGCACGTTGACCGTCAACCACGTGGTTGCCGAAGGTGAACATATTGAGCTCCCCTTTCTGGATGACAACGAAGACATCCATCCAAGCCTTGCTCTTCGCTCGCTTTCCCGTGGACTCGTTATACTGCTTACGGCATAGCATTCCTTCCTTGGCCCATGGGGGACCGAGCAGTGCCAGTTCTTCATCGGTGATGCTGATCGTAGTGTCTGCTGAATCGTCGCTGTGCTCACTCCGATCATCGTCCTCCTGCGTCTCACGTATGATTGTATATGATAGATTGGAGGCAAAGCCCAGAGCAGGGGTTAAGAAGGACATCGTAGAGCCTTGGAGATTCTGTCGTAGCATGATTAAGTTATTTTCAAACAATAAGTTACTATGTACGCACTTCGTGAGCGGACGTAGCGTAGCTTGGAGCAGGACTAGCACGTCCATCGACGCTGCTATTGCTACTGTACGGACTCATGCCATTCGGCGCCCCAAGAATGGACTGGATACCGCGAATGCTGCCACGCTTGAGCGTTGTCAGACGATCTTGCTGTACGCGTAAGCTGCGATTACGCATCAACGGGGCAGTAGGAGCTAAGGATGACGTTGACGTTCGCGCGCTGAGTGGCTGCAGAACCTGCTGACTCTTGACGGCATTGTACATGTCCTACAAAATCATAAGTCTGGTTAATAACCTATTAGAGTACACCGCACCTTGAGCAGGCTCTCCATATCACTTTCCCAGTTCCTGTCGTAGACGACGGATGACACAAGAGTACTTGGCGTCTTCGCCTCTGTGGCACTGGTCGTTGACGCTGGCACAGACGCAGTACTATCATTCGGCAGAGGAGCATTATTCCCAACAGCCGGAGACGCGACAAAGAGGTTGGCAAGGGCAGCATCACGAGAAATGCTATTCCAACTTGTAATGCTGTCACTACGCTTGGCTTGCGATCGTACCGTGCTTGCGCCAAGGTCGCTCCCTTCGTCTCCGGGTCCGCGCACGCTATCCCCGTCCCGTTCGCTGCTCACAAGGTCCGAGGAAGAATTTTGAACAGAGCGATTGGGTCGGAGTTGCATTTGAATTGTGAAGAGGGTGTTGCGAACAAACTGGTTGCGTGACATGCGGTTTGTGAGATCAGCGACGTGTAAATCCGTGTTCAAAAGAAGGAGCGAGTAAGACACTGCGTGGACAACACCTGTGGAACGTCGTAAGTGGGAGTCAGCGCAACTATACGGAACGGAAGCCCACCTGGGTTGCCGAATAGACTACCTGGATTACAATCCCAGTAGCGTCTAGAAAATTCTTCTAGGATTCGATCCACTTGCTGGGTCTCCGCCTTGAGGTATAACTTAGCACACAAACGCCTATAACGATGTGATTAGATCCAAGTCAGCAGACAGATATTAAAGTCTTACCGGAAGGCAAGGTCAAGTCTTAATCCTGAGAAATCAAAGTTATCCATGTAGTGCCGCAGCGCGCACTTATTTACCCGACCGCTGTACGCAGATGTCAGCCGGTAGTCATCTTATCAGCTAACGAAACCCACATTCCACCAAGCCACTCGGCAATCCTCTCCTTCGCCAAAAATTCCTCATCTTCCTCCCAGACACGCTTCGCGCATTCCTTGCCGCAGGCCTCGAGCTCTTCGGGGTCTGCAAGTCCCGATTTAGATGTTAACTGGCGGAATTGTTGACTCGGGCTCGTAGAAAGATCTTGTTGCGAGAAAGCAGAAGGAGGTGAGGTGACTGTATTTGCACTAGTCGGTAGTAACGATGGTTCTGAGTTGAACGCTGTAGGACGAGGATGGGCTAAAAGGCGGCCACGGGCTTCTGATGATGGGTGGATACTTGATGCACTGCGCGGGCCTAATGGACGGGTACCTGCGCCAGGAAAAGGTCGTTGCGAATATGACGATGCACGTATGGTAGACCCGGAAAGGAGCTGAGGAGAGCGGGGGGACGCGATTCCGTCTCTAGTGTCTATGCTTCCCCGGCGTACGCCCGTTTCATCGGTGTCTGGTGCATATGCAACGATTGTCGGATTCGGTTTTATCGTGGGGGGTGGAGATGATGTCGCTTGTCGGATGTCTGGTTGTGTAGAAGCCGAGGAGCTCGGATCGGCACTCCGGATGCGCGACCTAGCGTGTTGTTGAGAAGACCCCGTTGTCACACGAAGTCCAAGTGAGTTCGTCGCCGCGGTGGTATCTTGATCAAACTGTGAGAGTTCTCCCTTGAAGTCAGAGAGAATGCCACGCATAGTGGAGTCCCAGCCCAGTAATTCTTCACTGCGTTTCTCGTGCGTGCTTGGAGGAGGTATTACAGGTGCTAAAGAGGAACTCGGGGTTTTCATGTGGTCAACTTCACCAACAGACATGCTCCGTCTTTTACCGTGGCCCACTGCCCTAACCGGCGTCAGGGCACCATAAGCAGGGATGGTCTTTCCAGGGGAGGGGGGCCGGGGAGACAGCCCTAAAAAGTCCACACTCGATGACTACGCATAGAGTATGGGTATACATAACACTCTTACCGCTGGATGTAGCTTCAGTTTGAAGAGGAGGAAGGGGTTTCGACGTGTCCGGTGTCGGGAGAATGGGGCCTAGTCGGGGAGACATCGGGAAAACGTCGACCGTTGGGGAGGCTGGTAATGGAGGCACAGGTGGAGTTATTTGTGCCATTCGTTTCGACGGGGACGACGCATCGGTCTTCTGCAGGAGGGTGGGTTACGTCGAGGACCTAGAAAACGATACAACAAACGTACTGAGCGTTCGCGAGTTGGGTTGAGCATCCTGCCTATAAATGCACTCGTCTTTTGTCGAACCGAAGATTTCGAGTTCTAAGCTACTATTAGTACCCCCATGGGCGGGATAAGCCTCGAAGCTTGCCTTTGCACTCCCGTCGTCACGACTTGAACTGGTGGGTACCAATTCTGCGCCGCTGGAAGGACTGGTGGATGAGCCGGACTTCGGTAGCTTGCCCTTTGGCATGGTTGCTGGAGTGGTGGCTGGCATGGTATGCCCAGAGGATGAAGTCGAGGACCGTTGACGGTGTCGCGGAGCTGGGTTTGGCGGCGCGTGCGGACTTGCGGGTAATGGCGGTGCAACGTCGTGGCGCTTGTCCTTATTGTTACCGAGAGGTAATATGCTCGCACGTTGTTTCGCCTTGCGGACGAGGGTAGCAAGATCTGGACTACTCGCGGTTCCCTGGGACCTGTACATTGAGCGGCGCTTGGTTTGGTAATCGGGGTCTTCAGCGTCATAAAACAGATCGTTAGAGGAAGACGAGGCAGAGGTTGAAGTAGAGATGGAAGTGGGCGCTCGGGGAGTGGGGGAAAGGGAGTTTTTAGGTTGGGGAGGAAGCATACTCTGCGGACGAGAGGAAGAGACAGATGGAGACAAAGGGGAAGAGGAAGAAAGATATTTCAGAGATGGCGCCGAATCTACTCCCAGACTGTCAACGTCAATCCCCTCCTTAATTACCATCGTTTCTTCTGCTTCCAACGCCTGCTCAAAGCTCATATCGACGCGGGAGCCCCGCCTCATAATGACATCAGCACGGTTGCCATTGCGGTCACTACGCGACGCGTTCTCCGGATGAAGTCCGGATGGAAAGGACGATGGTGGTACAAGCGAGCGTGGTGAGGATGCGGGGCTGCGAAACATGGACGCCCGCGTCGCAACGGACGATGTCCGAGAATTCGAAGATAATTAAGGAAAAAAGAAATAAAGCGCCCAGACCGTTCGCAACGTCGAGCAACGTACCGCGTACACTGTTTTCCTGGGACTTGCCGGTTTTATTGATTTAAAATTTACTAGAACAGTATAGTGTATCTACAGTATCATTCCCATCTCAACAGCGACAGGGTTGTCATAGACTGTCATATCAATCATGCGATCGTTGAGTTTCGACTCCCGAAGATGGACTCTCATGATCGACCACGGCTTGCGACGCGTCTCCCTCTGCCGCATCTGATGGGGAAACATCTGCTTTCTGTTTGTGAATACGGCTGCTCGTGAACTCCTCGGGAGCGCCGGACGCGAACGATTCGCTCAGCGAGCTTACTGTCGATACTGCCATCTCGAGGACTGCCTCGACGCGTCTCCGCAGGGTCTCACTGCTGCTATCGACCATCTACGCATCATGACATAAGCGGGGTAAAAGGTACGATATGGAAAGGAAAGGCGTACCATAGAAAGCAGATTGATTCGAGCCTCGGCATCATCTAGTTGGATCAAGAACGATGGCTCGCCGTGGGATGTCCCTTCCTCTTGTTCGGTCTCTGGATCCTCGTCTGGCATGTGGTATTCAACCTCCCCAAAGTGCGCTTCAAGGAACAGGCCAAGTCGCTGAATCCGTGTCATCGGGTTGTGCGTGTAATCGTGATCCGAGTGCGGGTGATGTTCGTGCTCATGTCGATGTGTTTGTGTTCCGGTCGTTACTAGGTATCATGATCAGATCACGCTTATAGACGCGCAGTTTCAAGGGATACATACGTTTTGCTGACGCTGGACTCTTGTCAATTTCCGTGATGATTGCGAGAGTTGAATCAGCAATCATGTCGTTTGCAGCGCTTGAATCCCATTCCAGTGTAAGTTCATTTTCAGCGGTCTGTTTCACATCGACCGCACTCATTACCTGATGTGACACTCAGCATGTCAATTCCGTCTTGGCAGGACCAGCGGCAAATGAACATACCCGCATTGTTAGAATCCCATCTTGATCCATTCCCTCTTCAACACTCCCATACATACCCTCCAAATGCCATCTCACTAGAGCCCATCCGACGCCAATGGCTATTTTCTGACGTTGCGTCACAACGCACGTCGAAAGACCGGCAAAGTCCCGCAAGTCGCGAGGGTCCAACAACGTGTATGAGTAGTCCTTCGACACGAGCAAGCCAGAGAGGACGTCGTTTGTCTGAGGAGGCTTGGCTGCTAGGCTGCCAATTACTTTGGCAACTCGTTCGGGGCGGAAGGTGAGATCCAACGTCTCAAGATTGCGGGGCGAGTGGATCTTGACATCCTCGTCCCGGTTTTTATACTTTGCCTGCAGCGCAGCCCTAAGGCGGCCCATAGCCGTTTGTTCGCCATGCACAAGGACCTACGATGTACGTCAAGGGGACGAGGTAAGAAGAAAGTTGGAAAACCGTACAATGTGAGGGGCCTTGATCAAGTCGATGAACTCGGAGTTTTGTGAGTAGTCGACGTGTGCGCTGAACGAGATATACTCCACGGAAATTTTGCGCGGGATGGTGTTACCCTTCATTCCAACTATCTCGTCCGGTTCATTCATGATTTCCTATTTGTGAGAGGTGATCAGTAAGCTTTCAATTGCACCTCTCATCAAACAGGTAGAAGACTCAGGAATCACACGCGATGGGAGAATGATATCAATTGCTTCGCATATATATACAAGCAAAATACCTCTGCGTCCTCAAAACTCCACACTACCAGAAGCTTCCAAAATGAAGGATTACTCACCCGTGCTGGCGTGCCTTCCACGGAGTAACCCGTGACAATGAGGCCATTTCGAGAGTCCGGAGCCCAGAGTTCAAAGAGTTCTCTACTTGTACCTGATTGCAACATCCCTGGACTAGCAAGGACGACACAAGGGGGCCCCTCGGCTATTTTGCGTTCCCAACCGCGAGCTTGAGGGACGTTGGAGATATGTCTGACAATAACTGAATACGACATGACGAGACGAGGAATCAAGTTAAAAACCGTACTTGAAGACAAACGGATTGTCTCTTCTTGCGAACCTTGATCGGATGTTCGAATTCATAGTATGAATGTACGTTTGGTACACAGCCATGCACTTGCGCGCGAGGCTTGACGCATAATAGATAGGAACATTGTGCAGATCAGGGTGCTTCTTCCAATACTCGTCCAGGATGAGCAAAAGCTCCTGAGCACGCCCCAACGCAAACGTAGGAAGTAACACATGTCCTCCCCGACGAATGATAGAGTGTACTAGGTTCGTAAAGCGCAGCTCCTTTTCCTCACGCCCCTCGAGAGACTGCACACCGTAAGTACTCTCGACGATAAGCACGTCCGGATGTACGGGAGGAACCTCGGCCTTTACCAGATGGCGATCCTCTTCGCGAGAATAATCACCTGTGTAGAGAACTTTGAGGCCAGCGATGTCAATCATGTACATGCATGCCCCAAGAACGTGTCCTGCGTGGTATGGTGTAAAGGTCACACCGGGGCAGGGAGTGATCAACTGGTGAACAGAGACGGGGATGATGGAAGAGATAGACATTGACAAGTCAAGAGGTGAGATCAGAGCGTCGGTCGATGAATTGCTGGAAATGACAACATAAGTGACCGTGAAGAAACACATGCGTCGTGCAACATACCTCATCCGAACGAAGTCCTGCATCATAAACTTGTGAAGCGCTTTCGTTGGATGAGTCATGTAAATTTTGCCTTTTCCCTCTCTGAAATTTGTCTAAACGAACGAGGAGTTGAGCGGATATCGTTGGGTGCAACCCTTCCCACACCTTTTCCGTGATATATGTCAAGGCTGCCGCATGATCTAGATGGAAGCTGAACGAATGTTGGAAGCACTGTCCCCGATTCAGAAAATGAAAGGAAGCGCACTGAGTGATGAGTATTGCGTCTACCGTGCTCCAATCTAGCTCATCAATGAAGGGCAGAGAGGCCATTCCTGTATGAGCGGGATGTACACCGGCATCCAAAACGATGGTGATATCTCGGTATTGAAGCACGCAGCATGACCTTCCGACTTCTTGGCCCGCGCCCAAAAGTGTGATGCTTAGTGTTGGTACATCTGCCATTGTGGTCGCGGTCGCAGTTCAAGAATTCAGTCACGCTTCGAGCCCTTCACCGTGCGAAAAGACCATGGAAATGAGTACCAGTCAGCTTTTGTCATTCACCTGGTGTTCGACGAGCTAATACACACACAGGCTATCTCAACTTTCGCTGTAGCTCCCATCTCTCCGTACAGGTACTCAAGAATGTGAGCTCGCTTTTTTTGAACTGGGATACATGCTAAATTGTAGGCAGGCACATTAAGCACTGGTGGGGTAATGGTAACCTTGTTCATTCCCAATGAACAGCCCCGGGTTCGATTCCCGGCTAGCGCAATAGTTTTTTTCGATACTTGTGTTGACCGATCACGTGACCATGCTCCTGTACGACTGTCAGCTCTACGATCAGGTCTGCTGAGGTCTTAGCATCATGTCTAGCTCCGGCCTCATGTTGTTATTGGATGAGTACATAGACCCCGTGCAGGTATTCCTTGAGTCCTCTGTCTGCCAGTACAAACATTTGGCTAGCCATTTCATAAGGATTGCCAATACGAGAGAGGAAGCTCCCTCAGAAGATACACTACTGAGAAGACGAGGTAATTGTCATCTGCCATGAATTGACCAACTCCCCCATACAATCATCATATGTTCAGTTTTGTGCGTCTCCAATGACGGCGTTTGGCATTGTACTAACTCGCCAGTAAATATCAGTTTTAGTAACCCATTCATATTAATCCAACAACAACGCACTTGGATCTTGGTGTCAGTCTTTAAACGGAACCATTGGGGGATGGGCCTGC
Source organism: Russula lepida (assembly GCA_003316425.1). Classification (NCBI taxonomy): domain Eukaryota; kingdom Fungi; phylum Basidiomycota; class Agaricomycetes; order Russulales; family Russulaceae; genus Russula; species Russula lepida. The sequence goes on from QFEZ01000198.1 coordinate 307,118, forward strand.
ATTCGAGCCTAAGAAACTGGTCGACCACAATCAAAGTAGGTCCTACCGATTCTGGCGTGAAGCTTTGACTAGGATACGTTTTGTGCGGAATGATTTTTGAGAAGGCTGGCAGAATGAGAACGCGGAATTTGAGCATCACATCGATAAGAACCATGACATTAACCTGTTACGCACCATTATGAAGAATCTGCTTCGGTGCAGTGCAGAACTGCTTGGGTGTGCTCGACGATGGGTAGAAATGGAGAATAGAGTTACGCGATGCTAAAAACTGTACAGTTGCATCGCTGACAAATAATCCTCAAAAGCAGAATGAAAGCTTCACGGGCCGGAGATCACGGCCCGATGTCCAAAATTCACTTAACTAGTACTTAACTTTCCACTTGACTTGGACGTTGCTCGTACTACCGTGACGATGCAGCTCTTACAGTGGATATCTGTTTTTACTTTCGGTCTGCTCGTGTCTGCGCAGCAGCAGTTCTCCCCACCGAAGGAGCTAGATATCGAGACTACGTATACGCCGTCGGACTGCGCCGTCAAAGCACAGAAGGGTGACCCGATCAAAGTTCATTATGTGCGTTTTGTGCTGTCTGCATGTTGCGTGTGTCAATGTGGCTAAAATTGCCCCCATCACCCGCATACAGACCGGAACGCTATTCTCCAATGGCAACAAATTCGACTCGAGGTACGATGCCTAGTGCCTTGTTCGCTTTTTCACACATCCTGAACAAAGCGAAACATACTGTAGCCATGACCGCGGCCAACCTTTGCCACTCACACGTGCGGCCAGTCTCTCCTATCCCTTTTTCCTAGCTTTCTAATACCCTCTCCTTTCTAGTCGGTGTTGGACAAGTTATCAAAGGTTGGGATGAGGGTCTTATCGGGATGTGCGTCGGTGAAAAGCGCACTCTCACCATCCCTTCTGACATGGCTTATGGTTTGAATAATGTGTCTATATATTGACTGTTTGTTCTAACACCTCATTCAGGACCACGCGGATTTGGGTCCGTGATTCCACCCAACTCGGCCTTGGTGTTCAATGTCGAGCTTGTCGGCCTGACCAGCAAATCCACTCACCAGGAGCTGTGATGGTCCCATCTGCACGTTATTCGGGAGATGTCACCCTTGTATCACAATTTCTAATATTATCTACTTTGCCTACCTGTCACAACTCGTCTATGCACGCCAAAATGCCCTAGAAGCAATTTTATTTAAAGTGAACCCTAGCGGACAGCACAGCACAGCACGGTATGATAACAGTAGTCGTGAACCTTGGAATGATCTATGAGGTTTTGGCGCCTTCCGCCCCCTTGAGCCGATCTGTTAAAAGTTCTTGAAACTCCTCCCTCAGAATAGCCTCGCGTCTCTGTTTCTCCTCCTGCTGCAATTTCAATATTCCCCGTTTTTCCTCGGCACTGATGACCTGGTTCTCCTTGCGCATACGCACCGCGTTCATGCGTCGGTGCCGTGACCCACTCATGACATACCCTACTGACTCGAACTTGTCGATTTCGTTCGAGGTAAGACCAATTTCTCCACGTCGGGGAATGCGCACATCCGTGCCCTCCTGTAAGAAAGCCGCCATGGCGCTCCCTTCTCCGCGTAAGAGAGCGCCACCGTAAGCGCGTTCGTCGAGTTTCTTGGTAGTCGAAGGTGCTAGTGCTGGCTGAGGGCCAACTTCGTCGTCAGACGCGTCATCATTGAGAGCACTTTTTTGGGCGCTCCGGGCGATTGACGGCGGGGAAATGTTCAGCGTCGAGATAGTAGTGGGGACTGCGTGCACAAAGGAGCCAGAAGGTGCAGGTTTTTCCACCCATTCATCTTCGTCACTTGACTTCGCGCGGCGCAGGCTTGGTGTTCGTGACCGAGTTTTGCGATGTTCTCGGCTTGTCGACCGACTGCATCTCCTCCTGCTATCACGATGACGCCTACGAGCCTCATCATCCGAAGCACTTTGTGAACGTCGATGTCGCCGCTTTCGCCTATCCCTTTCTTTCCGCGCCCGCTTGCGTTCTTTTCTTTCACGACGCCTCCGTTCCTCTTCACTATCTGTCGACGAATATGAAACGGAAGTGGAACGATCACGTCTATGCCTTTTGCGTGCTTCTCGGTCTCGCTCGAGTGACCTACAAAGAGCAGATTGAATATAATGTACTTGAAGAACATAGAGAATACGCACAAATCTCGTGCGGGAGCACGAGGGGACGACGGCCAGATACTGAAAGTACTATTGATACGCTGTTGTCGGCGCCTAGGAAAAAAAAACGATGAGGGTTTTTGCCACAGGTAGATACATAATCCACGTACCGTTCAAAATAGTCACCCCCTCCATCCAGCCGACCATCCCTTCTGTACATGTTTTCCTGATGATGCCAAGGGGGAGCATTCTCAGGTGGTGCACTTGGCCGCCCAGATTTGTCGTCTTGAGGGGGCGGTGACGGGGCAGATTGTCGCCGGGTGTAGTCATCGTATGTGGGACTTGCGCGCCCAAGGGGAGGAGGCCTAGATGGTGGGGGTGGTGACCGCACAGAAGAACGGTCATCTCGCCTAGAGCGCGGTCCTCTCGAGTTGCCGTCATCGTAATAACGGTCGCCAGTACCACGGTGGCGGCGGCTTTGATAACGATCTTGGTCGCGGTCATTGCTACGCCCGCGATCACGTCGTCGTTCGGCATCTCGGTCTAAGGAGTCACGACTGCGATCCCTGCGTCCACCTCGTTCACGTTCGCCATTGTATTCTTCGTCCCTGCTACGCCTTCGGTAGCGGTCTACGCTCCGGTCACGCGGTGGGGAGGCAGGTGGGGACAAAAGACGGGTACCCGAGGAAGGAAGAGAGCGTGAATCTTTGGGCACGAGGGCCATACGCGAAGGATGGACGAAAGCCATGAGTGGTGAGGTGGGATTGTGCACTCATCAAGTTCAACGCAAGGCCGGAAGTAGCACTTGTATGGTCTTGTTTACTTGATCTGGCCAGCACAATTACAATAAAATACACGTTTTACAACGTTTAATAAAACCTTCAACCCCGCGGGTATAACAGGCTCCTATGTATGAGGCCACTGTTATGAACTACCACTACTATTGGTCAAGCGTTCGTCATGTCGACCAAGTCATCTCGCAAAAGCCTTCTTCGCTCGTCCCATCTTCTTAGATACTGTCTTATCCTTTCTTCAAATAACGTACATCCGTCTAAAAGGTCCTCGGGGTGCAGGTCTTTCCGTTGGTTCCAAGGTTTCACGTCAACTAGTTGCCCCCGCTCCAGGCACACTAGAACCATTCCGAAGCTGTAGGCGTCCGCAAGTCGGGCATCATGACATTCCCCTCGTAATATTTCCGGGGCCGAGAACGGGCGCGTGCCCGGGAATATTTGCTCTTTGCGTGGCTCAGTTGGATCCGTGTCTAGGTGTTTCCAAGGGTCCACTGGGTCACCGTCTGGCAGAGCGAGCACCGAGGCGGCCGCCACGGACCGACCAAAGTCGATCATCTTCAGTGTTAGCTCTCCAAACCTCTCAATTACTTGGATATTGAGTAAGGAGAGGTCGCCATGGGACAGGCCGTACGCGTGTAGATGGGTGAGAGCGTCGAGTAGTTGGTTGTGGAAATCACATAAACGGATACGCGGCAACGGCGCGTACTGCCTGAGATAGTCGTAAAGCGTCCCTCCGTCCAGAAATTCGAGAACCATGCCAACGCCATCGAGACAGCCCAAGAAGGCGGGTATGTTCCGATGTGGCGCCACACGGGTGTAGACGCGCAGCTCAGCAAGGAACTGCGCGGTAACGTCTAGAGCATTGCTTTGCATTTCATCATTTATCTCTAGCTGTACGATCTCTGGTTTTTTCACGATGCACTTGAAAAGCTCAGATGCAGAGCCCTGGGCGAAGGGCCTTAGTGATGCGGTGGGATTGGGTGGTGCTGAATAGATAGAGGGTGTTGGAAACGAGAAAATAGTATTAGGATTTCTTGGCGCATGGTAGGGAGGGGAGGTCGGGATAGCTGTTGAAGACGGTGGAGGTTGGGAACGAGGGATGTAATCGTTGAGAACGGGCTCGGCCAGTGGTGGGAAGGGCGATGCAGCATTCAACTTGTTCTCCTCATCATCGAGCTCCACTGAAGAGAAGTATCAGTCTGATGCTGTTATTATGACACACTGGGTTCCCACCCATCCACCAGTTTCTCTTAGATGTCAAGGTAATGCGCTTCAGCGCGACCGATCCGGAGGGTGGGACAGACCCCATGGGTGTCAAAGGGAAGGAGGAGCTGGGCGCAGCAGGCCCTGTTGACAATATGCTTAATGGAGGAAGAGGTCGCCTATGATCTCTGTGGAACATTATTGGATTGAAATGTACTTACCGCATCGTTTGATAGAGCGGAGCCAAGGCACAGGGCACGCTAACCTTATCTCGGGGTTGGGTCAAGTGTTCAATCACAGGCTGAAGCGCGCAGCCCAACTATTCTCCATGTCCCTCATCCTCACCATATTTGCCCTTGTATTTATCACCGAACTTGTCTCCTGGATCGGAAAGTCCGTCCTTCTGCAATTTGTACATATCCTTGCTGCACATGGTTGGCTTTCGTGATCTAACGCGACCTCTGCATACAGGCATGGGCAACGTACCAACGAGTCTTCAACCGAAATGCAGCAAAACGTCAGCGGGAGCTAAAGTCAGATCTCTTGTCGAAAAAGGCAGAACTTCTGCAGACCAGCGCTCAGGATCAATTCGCAAAATGGGCCAAACTTCGTCGGAGCGTTGACAAGGGCCTAGCAGATCTGGAAAAGCTCAGTTGCGTGCCATATGCCACCGTGTATCTTTCATTCTCATTCACTGACCCTCGGTTTACACATAGATTCTGAGCTTAGCGCTTCAAAATCGGCATTCTCTCTCAAATTCGGAACTACTTTATGGATGATGACCACAGGCCTACAATTCGCCATAGGGTGGTGGTATGGCCGATCGGCCGTCTTTTACATCCCAGCGGGCTGGTTAGGTCCATTCACGTGGTGGTTATCATTACCATTTGCGCCCGCAGGTGAGTCATATCGCAGTAATTTTATGGCACCATCAGACTCCCGACGTGTCAGGCTCCGTGAGCTGCGGCGTTTGGCAGATGGCCTGTCGACGTGTCATCAAAGCGGGCGAGCGCGTGGTGAAGGAATTCATAAGTCAGCTTCCATGTTATCTGACACGTATTGCCATTGAACTGAACTTCACTGTTTAACAGATTCCGGCCAAGAACAAGGTACGATGGCAAAAGGTGACACCACAGATACCCCCAAGGCTCATCCAATACCGCAAAAGTCATAACGGGGTACATACTACGAATTCTACCCCTCTACGTGTTACCTTCTGTGGAGGACATGAGCCGCAGCGAATGTTATTCAACGTAGGAAAACCCATGTATCTTCAGTGCATTCAATATCATCCCAGTTTACACCGTGTGCGACGGATGGTACACTTTCGCGAATAACATCCGATGTCCATAGAGTAAGCGTCAAGGAAAGCGCATTGTCCAATGATCCCCGCATAACTTGTCCAGTTGTCCATCTTCCTTCCTCAGCTCTGACATGTGTCTTTTTCTTGAGCCACTTTCTGCACTGACTAAGACCTTATCTCTCTTCGTGGAATGACATTCACAGAGCATTTCGTACGCTTCTTTAGGTGACCCAACCACTCTTCTTATGGGTGCACGTGATGCGAGAAAGAGCAATATCACAAATCACATGTAGGCAAGCATCTCGATACTAGCGGAATGGATCGGAATGTCATCCCTAGGCCACTGCTCCTTCTGTTGATAACATAGGTGCGCGTTTCTAGAGGTGACTTCTTAAAGTCGCAAGGGCGAACATACACCGAGCAGCAACATCTCCAGTCGAGAAATGAATGTCAACGGACCGGAAGCGCATATATGCACATGCATGTGATTATGACGTCGAGGCAGCGGAGAGCCGTCCGAGGCGTATATATAAAACTGATCCGTTCCCCTGACTCCGTACTGGCAAAGATCGACAACCAACCAACCATGGCATTTGACTTGGAGATCCACAGCAAAGTTGCTCAAAGTGTTCAGGCAGAGATTCTGACCGAGGGTGCTCTTCAATTTCTGGCTGCCCTCCACCGAACTTTCGATGCAACCCGTCAGGGTCTTCTCGCCGCCCGCGAGGTCGCTCAGGCACGCTACGATGCAGGCGCACCCTTTGACTTTCCCCCGGAGACCGCCCACATACGTGCTGAGCCATCCTGGCATTGTGCCCCTCCCTCTCCCGGTTTAGAGGACAGACGAGTCGAAATCACCGGTCCCACGGACAGAAAGATGGTCGTCAATGCCCTAAATAGTGGCACTAAGACCTTCATGGCCGATTTTGAAGGTACGTATATAGGTGGTTTCCTTCCAGCCCACTATTTCTGATCATGCTTTTATATATAGACGCTTCCTCGCCGACCTTCAGGGCGATGCTTGAAGGCCAAGTCAACCTTCGCGATGCCATCCGCCGGCAGATCGACTTTGAGTCAAATGGAAAGCAATACAAGCTGTCTCCAAACCCTGCTGTTCTGATCGTGCGGCCTCGCGGCTGGCACCTCGACGAGCCACGCGTGACTGTCGACAAAGCACCAATTTCTGGTTCCCTGTTCGACTTCGGGCTTTTCTTCTATCATAATGCAGATGAACTCGTCAAGCGGGGATTTGGTCCATACTTCTACCTTCCTAAGATGGAGCACTATCTCGAGGCCCGCCTGTGGAACGACGTTTTCCTGTTCTCTCAATCTTACATCGGCATGCCTCATAACACCATTAGAGCAACTGTCTTGATTGAAACCCTCCCTGCTGCTTTCCATATGGAAGAGATTCTCTTCGAGCTGAGGAATCACTCATCCGGTCTCAACTGCGGTCGGTAAGTCCATCAACCTTGCTTGATGGCGACGTGAAGTACATTGCACACACTACAGGTGGGACTACATTTTCAGCTTCATCAAAAAGCGTCGGGCAGATAGGAATGCTATTCTTCCCGACCGTAAGGACATCACCATGGAAGTCGGCTTCATGTCTGCTTATGTCCGCTTACTTATTCAGACTTGCCACAAGTAAGGCCTGAAAACCAAAGATACGTGAGAAATTCTGACGATGAGTTTCAGACGCAAGGTCGCCGCCATTGGTGGAATGTCCGCTCAGATTCCCATCAAAGGCGACGAAAAAGCAAACGAGGTCGCAATGAACAAGGTCCGTGCAGACAAGCTTAGGGAAGTCACCAGCGGTCATGATGGTACGTGGATCGCCCACCCTCTGATTAACAAAATCGCCCGCGAGATCTTCGATCAGCACATGCTGGGCTCTAATCAAGTCCGTATTCCCCTTTGTGCGTATCTTGCACATTGACTGAGTTCGCTTCCCATAGTACCACGTCCGACGCGAGGACGTTCGTGTCGCTGCTGCTGACTTGCTGGACACGAAGGTGTCCGGACGGATTACTTCCGAGGGTGTGCGTTCAAACGTCGCAACCGTGCTCGCGTATGGAAGTGCATGGCTTGGTGGAAATGGCTGTATTCCTTTGAACCACCTTATGGAGGACGCAGCGACCGCAGAGATCGCGCGCGTTCAGCTTTGGCAGTGGGTCCATTATAGCGCGCGTGATGATACGGGCACGACCATCACCGCCGAATACGTTGGAAAGCTCATCGACACCGCTGCTCCTGGGATCCGCAAGGCCGTACCTGCACTCAAGGACGAACATGTGCGCATCGTCACCAAGTATCTCAAGGACCAAGTTAGGCGGCAATGGGCCAGCGAGTTTTTGACCAGCGACCTGATGCCACATGTAGCAGCTGCGGATGGCGTTCCTGTGAGTTGGCAGCGCAGCTTCTTGTAGTCGTTATCGCGTCGTAGGTAATAAAGGAATCGTCGCCGTAGTTTACGACAGCGCAGTTTTGACTCGGACGGCCATACAGCAGCGCGGGGAATCTTGTGACAGCTGAGCTGGCAGGTAGGGCGTCCATATGTAACAGAAAGTGACAGTATGACAACTGGGGAAATACATTGCATGATTCGCTTTCACATGGGTGCCTTGATGTAATGGGTGAAGTCGTGTGCGGAGGAAGCTCACTGGAGGCTCACCATTATGGAAGTAATCGTTACCGTCTTCTGGCGTACTAGCCCGCGTAGCAATCAACCATGTGCAGCTCGCGACGCTGTCGCCGTGGCGCGGGGATAGGAGACATAGGACCACCTAGTTAATACAAGAACGAAGCCCTATAGCGGCGCCAACAAGCTGGCGAGGTTGCGAGGTCAGTTGCGATGAGGGGTTTAAAAAGCCTGCCGCCCAGTGCTCTCATACAGTGATCCAGTAGGTCAACGAAAAAGTTTCCGAGACTAGTGGTGAAGATATGTCTTGGTATGCTCAGTGGAAACCATTCACTGCCGGCAATTGTGGGCGTTTTCAAGCTGATTCCCCGTTAACTCGTTCAATCGGCTCTCGCACACATGGTTGCAAGGATCGCTTATTAGTGAATTCTGGTCTAAATTCTCGATGCGGGAATCAAACGCGAGTCATGGAGAATGTTGAGACAGACCGCTCTAGCGATATGGATCAGCTCCCGGACTTATACTGTACATAGTAGTAGATACTGAGCGCTGCCGAGTGCTCCAATATATCTTATTGCTTTAAACTACTTCTAGTCGCTCCCTATGAGCTCCCGAGGTGTTTGGACAGCTGCCTAATAGCTGCCTATAGCTGCCTACGCTACATGTGCCTCGGTAGCTCTACACGCGTTGATTGCCGATACTCTGTCGGCAACTCCTATTCATTCGTGTGCCATAATAGTCTCTTTACCTGCCTATCCTATTACCTATTAGCTTTCATTCTACCGGTAGCTTTACCCTTTTAGCCTCTCTTATTGTCTTCGCTACCGACGATCCTTGCAGATCAGGTACACTCATTAGATGTATAAGTAGTGTAACTTGTACGCCTTAGCACCCCAGTTCTTACTGACTGGTCTGCGTGCTTAGGCAAGTATTTACAGCTCTATAATATAGTTCTTACTGACTGGTCTGCGTGCTTAGCTGCCGACCGACTTTTACCTCGCTGCGCTTCAACAGAGAAGAATACCGAGAAGAAAGAGACAGAAGATCAGTCGCATGACAGCCAGTCTATTGTCCTGTGTAGGGGCATGGGCAGATCGAGGGCATCGCGAGGAGGAGTCGAGGCATATGTGTATTCTTGACTTAACAGCTACCGCATCGGCTAACTCCGGCTGGGCCAATACTCGGTTGAGCCACCGGCGTGTTGATGCCGTTCTGTAACTATACAGTTTCTCGTCACCATAAAACTTCCGTGGGCTCTTTCCAATGTCCAACTTGTATATCCATGTCCATGAAAGCTCTTCGCTGTTCATTGAATCGTATACCCATCGAAACATTCCGTCTAGAATGTTTCGATGGATCTATTATTCCATAAACAACAGGGGCCAGCGACTGTAATCCACAATAAGTGCTGCTTGAGGTTTCCTCGTGTTAATGGTAAGTATTTCAGGTAGCAATTTTATTCAGCGGAGCATCCTGAGAGCGGGTCCAGTGATGTCCCCTCATCGATAGCGATGGATCATGACAGACAGTGTGGTTATTGCCTGTTGCCGCATAGAACATATGGGTATCCTGTGCGTCTTGATAGATTCGAATAACTGTTGAATATAGTCACAGGCTCGCAACGTGCCAACGTGGCCTCTCTGCTTCGGGAAATTTCTCCTCGACCTTACACATTGACTAGGCAAGTCGCTGTTGTCCGCTCGTAGCAGGCCTCGTAAGGGATAACAGATGCAACCAATGTCCAACTCCGAGCCTGTCTTCACGCGGTATGTGGCCGATTTTAGTGTACCACGGCCACGGCCTCTGTACATGCACACCCCGGTGCACCGTTGCCGCCCCCCAGGGTTTCACCTTGCGTGGTCCCGAAACAATTCTTGGAGACCCGTAGGCTTCACACACCTACTATATTCTTTCCTTTTTGTTCTCTCTCTCCTAGTGTGGTTAAAATCTATATTATTGACCTAGGCACGTCCCTCCCAAATGGACACGTAGCCCTCATTCTCCATCCCCAGTGCCACTCCTTTTATTGCATGGTACTCACCTACAAATGCAAATGCAACGGCGATTGTACCCTCACGTGCTGGTTCCTTTTGACCAGTCTTGCTTCATCTCATTGAGTACCGCGTCTCAAATTACTTTACAGCTGTGCTACAATAGCCTGTATAGATGAATAGTGCGATGCTGCACTCAGCGGATGTCACCCAATGCCTGTTCTCGAGACTTCCCCGCATGTTTCTTCTCGATCTCGTCCCATCCCTCTTGCACAAACCCTTGTTCACTGCGCGACACGCTTGTGAATTGTTTGGAGGCCCCATGAGTGACGCGATAAACACCCTTCGTTCTCCTACTATAACACGTATACAAGTACGCCACTTACATCGACTCAGATGCTAAAACAGTACAGAAGAGCGAGAGTAAACAGATATAAGACGCAGAACGCGTCGGTATTCGAGCCAAAACAAGTCACTGTACATGAAAAGCACATGAGAGAAAAACATTATACGCGAATAGACTGACTATGCCTGTAAAGGGGAAAAAGAAAGTAGAAGTAACTGCCGCAAATCCACGTTCATCTTGGTTAGATGTCATCCGATAATCGCCCAGGACTAACGCGAGATTCTGCGCTGTTCCTAGAGCCCTCATCCCCCAGCTCCATCGGGGCCGGCTCTGGACTGTTTTGGATATTTTCGGCGTCGGGGAGAATTCCTGGGCCAGTACCTTGAGGTGCCAGTTGCATTTCGGGCTCGGGGAGTTTCTCGGGACGACGAAAGAGGAGGAGTTCCGGTCTGGTAATGAGGAACAGGAGGACATTGATGGCACCGGAGAGGTAGAACACCGTGACAGCAAAAAACGTAACCGCCGATGGCACATGGTGACCGTACTGTAACCACCGTGCTAGAGAGATGGGAAGGACGACAACGGAGTATGCCAGGGGGTAACTTGTGACCGAAAATCTGTGAGCAGGATTCACGGCTCGAGCGAGAGACGACTGCTTACAGAAGCATTCCCAATGCAGATCGCCTCTCTTCGTACTTGACCCTCTGATCGGGATTTGACCAATGAAACTTGTTCTCTCTGTCGAGCGACCAGAAACCTTGCGCCCAAAAATACAGTGGGATGTATAGAGCTGTCGAAGCAAATAATGCGATCCACAGCCAGACGCTTTCCCCACCAAGGCGGTCTCCCGGGTACTGAGGACTGATCCAGCACCAATACTGACCCGAGTGTGAGCTTGAGGAAATGATAGAAAAGAATAGAGTTGAATTACGCACAGGTGTAGGTGTTTCATAATTCTTGTGAACATTTTCGCCGATGACCACCCAAAGCATAATAAAAACGCAAGCGAGGCAGACGAGGCCAACAGCAACGCCACGCGCGTGTAGGTTAACTTCCCACACAGCCGCCACGAAAGTGTGGACGGCGAGAAACTAGTAAGGCGTATATCAGTTAGCCTCAGACGCAAAGACATCAAAAGAGGAGAACACACGAGAATGATCAGGGGGACTCCGAGCTCACCAATCTGGGCGACAAGGCCTTGTGCTGTGCAATAGTGCCCGGTCGTGACGATCCCGTTGTGAGCCCACTTGACATTAAGGATACCACCAGTCGCTTGCAAAAGTTCAAACACGAAAAGCGAGAACTGTTATTCAAATTCAATGAGCCAAGCATATGGCAGCAGAAAAGGCGTCAGGCACACCATGTAGATGTCAGCGGGCCCCTTGAACAACTTCCAATTACCATTCGGGAACTTCTTCCTATACCATCGTACGTTCCACTGTGCAACATCTCGTCAAATAAGACACACGTGAAAGGAAGTCAGACGCACGCCAATCCAGATAAATATGATGATGACACAAATGAAACTAAAGAACGATGCTTCGGCTGTCAACTGTAATTGGGTGAGTTCGAGTTGGAGACAGATAAGCTAGATGCTCACGACTAGTCCAATAATATCCCAGGGTGTCAAACACGAAATCCAGGGGCTGCGACTTTTAGAAGACTGTAAGGATTGCTGATACTGCTGCGCATTACAGACAGTCCCGTTTACGCCGTCGAGTGCCGTCATCACCACTGTCGTGAATGGATTGGAGAGAAGCGACTGGGGATGACACTCTTCTCGATCTTGTTCGCAAAGCGCGAGACAAGGGTGAGTGGGGGATCAGGAAGTCCGAGTCAGAGATGATGGAAAATAAAAGGAATCCATAATCGTATATTACGAGAGCGCTTGTTTTGACGGTTGGTAGGCAGGTAGAGAGGTCGACAGACTCGACACGTATGAATCACAGCCTGGGGAGATGTAAAATTTACGATTCGAATGAGACTCGGAGGCAGCTCAGGACACTCACCGTTATGGAAGTATTGGTTGTCGTGTGTGTGGCATGGCAAATAAGCATGCCAGTGCGAGCTCGCAACTGGCCGCGAACAGCCTTGTCGGCACCAATAAAATGCCAGTTGGGAGACCTCAGGGCCAGGAACGACGCTGGGCGATGATAGCCATCAAACAGCCTTCCCAGTACCCCAGTACGGAACAGGCTGTATAGCCTTGCGCGCCAACAACTGGGGTAGGTCTCCGGGCCAGGAACTACGCAAGGCGATGATAGCCCCGGCCCTTGACGCGGCTGCAGGGGGCTCATAAAATTCCTTCGTTTAGTCAGATGAACAACATTGGTGAACAACAACTGGTCGACAGCCTGAGAAACCGCCCAGAAACCGAAATAGAACAATCAAGACGGCAAAAATATGTCCTGAGGTAGTTGTGAGTGTGGAAACTTCAGGAGAAATCCACCATTCATGAGTGAGAGTGTCACGGCCCTTAGCGTCGATTTCCTTTCTCATCGCTGTCATTGTCGCTGTCAGTGCCACGCTCTTCTTTCTCTGCATCACCTCCACTCTGTTCATCGCATTAAAAGGCGTACAGACAAGATGTTCGTGGTGTTAGGAAGTCAATTATACTTTAATCCTGCTATTCTTCGATAACTGCCTGAACTAAGCGACGTCTTGTCCCTACCCCTGTGGACCTGAAGCCCGAAACGCTGGAGCACAAGCCATGGTTCATCCAAGATGCGCCTATCCACTATCATATAGGCGTCTCAGTCATGCAGTGCTTTCGTTGACTGGTGAGAAGACAGGTCCAAATGTGTACGCAGTGCGCGACTTTTTCAAGACGAGAATAAAATATCAACGCGCCAGTGGCGCAACCGTGGCGCAAGTATTAGAGTTGGGCGATGCGGTGGCTGTCACCTCATATCCCACTTCATGTGGCAGTACAGTACTCGTATTGCCATAATTCTCATATTCGTCCTCTTGTTTGGGCGAACACGAAATGTCATCATCAGAATACACAGCCCCTAGATCAATGACTGAGAACGTTCTTCGTCGTGATACTAGTACTTTCATGGCAAGCATTCCAGCACTAGTCAGACGTCGTAACCAACCTCAGCAATCACTGCTGTACACTTGTATCTGGCTTGTATTTCAGCCCCTTTTCAATTCCAGTGGTCATGTCAACAACTGTATAACCAACCTCATGTGCAGCTTCCAGGATCGTCTGGTCCTCAACACCTTCGACACGCATTACGACTTTAAGTCAAAATCTGAGGACATCCTTGGGTCTACCCAGACTAACATCGGCATGCACCACAGCGCGCGCTCCGACTTCTCTCTTGCCCGCCTTGGCAGCAGCGACTTGGGCTGCGCTCAAGAAGCACGCTTGTTTTTCGCGTAGCTATACTGGGAATTTCCGATGAACGGTTAGGAAATCGACTCCGTCGGTTGAAGTGGGACATACGAGGCTATCTTGCAGAGTAACTGAACGAGCGCGTGTGTCGCGCGGGGCTAAGCGTGACTGGAGACAAGAGAGAAGGGGCTGAACGCAGGATTGGCCGCAACAAAGCACTTCCAGAGAGAATAGACATGATGGAAGTGTGGATCTGGAAGCTGTTCCGGTGGCCACCACATCATACTGTATTGGTCGCCTACGCGACACGCTTTGTCGGTCTCTACCAAAACTTGAACCTGCAACGTCGACTTGGCATCTACTGTACCGTTTCCCATCCCACAGCTGGCAAAAAATGCAACATGTCTGGAAGGCGTTCCATGCTCACCCTCCAACGAGACCCGCGCGTTCCAGTGATGTCCCCTCTGAGTCATTGATAGTCGATAGTGACGGATCACGACAAACCACCTCGGAGAACATATGGGCATCCTATGTATCTCGACAAACTCGAATAGCTGTTTTAGGGTTATATGCAGTCACAGGTTCGCAACGTGACCTCTGCTTCGAAAAATTTCTCCTCGACTTTACTTCGACCGGGCAAGGTCGCTGTTCTCCGATCATAGCAGGCCTAGTGAGGGATAATAGATGCAGTCAGCGTCCAACTCCGAGCCTGTCTTCATGTGGTATGTGGCAGATTTTAGCGTAGCGCGGCCTCTACACATGCATACCCCGATGCACCGTTGCATCCCAGGGTTTCACCTTGCGTGGGTCTCGAAACAATTCTTGGAGACCCGTAGGCTTCGCACCTACCTAAAATATTCTTTCCTTTTTGTTCTCTCTCTCCTAGTATGATTCTTACTATATGATTGACTTAGGCACGTCCCTCATCACTTTACAGCTGCAGCCACAACGTGTGGAGCATGTAGTGACAATAGCTTGTATAGATAAATGGCACGATGCTGCACTCAGCAGAATGTCATCCAGTCCCTGTTCTTGAGACTCCCTGCGTGCTTCTTCTCGATCTCATCCCATCCTTCTTGCTCAAACTCCTGATCGCTTCGCGACACTCCTGTGAAAATGTCTGGAGGCCCCATGACTGACGCGAAAAACACCCTTCTTTCTCCTACTATTACATGAATACAAATACACCAACTAGATCGACTCGGATGCTCTAACAATACACAAGAGCAAGAGAAGAAACAGACATAAGACGCAGAGCGCCTCGGTAATTGAGCCAAAACAAGTCACTGTACATGACAACTTGAAGCACATGGTAGAAAAGCATCATACGCGAATACTGACCAAGCCCGCAAAGGGGCTTTATTCCACGTTGCAGATCTTGTGTTTTGTATAGCGCGGTGCCCAGGTGAGAAGAAAAAGAAAGCAGAGGTAACTGTCGCAAATCCACGTTCATCTTGGTTGGATGTCATCCAATATTCGCGGGTTGCTAACGCGAGATACTGCTACGCTGTTCCTAGAGCCCGTATCCCCCAGCTCCATCGAGGTCGGTTCTGGACTATTTTGGAATTTTTCGGTGTTGGAGAGAATTGTTGGGTTAGTACCTTGAGGTGCCAGTTGCATTTTGGGCTCGGGGAATTCCACCGGACGGGGGAAAAGGAGAAGTCCCGGTCTGAAAACGAGGAACAGGAGGACATTGATGGCACCGGAGAGGTAGAACACCGTGACAGCAAAAAACAAAGCCGCCGACGGTACATGGTGCTTGGGCCGTACCCACCGTGCTAGAGAGATGGGAAGGACGACAACGGAGTATGCCAGGGGGTAACTTGTGACCGAAAATCTGTGAGCAGGATTCACGACTCGAAAGACGATTTGCTCACAGAAGCATTCCCACCGCAGCTCGCCTCTGTCTGTATCCGACCCTCTGATCGGGATTCAACCAATGAAACTTGTTCCCTTCGTCGATTGACCAGAAACCTTCCACCCAGAAATACAGCGGGATGTATAGTATTGCCGAAGCAAATAGTGCGATCCACAGCCAGACACATTCCCCACCAAGGCGATCTCTCGGGTACTGAGGGCTGATCCAGCACCAATACTGACCCGGGGAGTGTGAGCGTGAGGAAAGGATGGGAAAGAGTACAGTTGAATTACGCACAGGTGTAGGTGTTTCATAATTCTTGTGAACACTTTCGCCGATGGCCACCCAAAGTATAATAAAGACGCAAGCGAGGCAGACCAGGCTAACAGCAACGCCACGCGCTTTTAGGCCAACTTGCCACACAGCCATTACAAAAGTGTGGACGGCGAGAAACTGGTAAGTGTATATCAGCGGGTCTCAGACGCAAAGACATCAGGAGAGGAGAACACACAAGAAGGATCAGGGGAACTCCGACCTCACCAATCTGGGAGACAAGGCCTTGTGCTGTGCAATAGTGCCCGGTCGTGACGATCCCGTTGTGAGCCCACCTGATATCAAGGATACCACCAGTTGCTTGCAAAAGTTCGAACACGAAAAGCGAGAACTATTGTTCACATTCAATGAGCCAAGCAAATGGCAGCAGAAAAGCTGTCAGGCACACCATGTAGATGTAAGCAGGCCTCTTGAACAACTTCCCGGGCCAGTTACCATTCGGGAACTTCTTCCTATACCATCTTATGTTGCACTGTGCAACATCTCGTCAAACAGGACGAACACGTGAAAGGAAGTCGGACGTACGCCGATCCAGATAAATATGATGATGACACAAATGAAACTAAAGAACGACGCTTCGGCTGTGAACTGCAAATTGGATGAGTTCGAGTTGGAGATAGATAAGCTAGATGCTCACGACTAGCCCGATAATATCCCAGTGCGTCAAACACGAAATCGAAGGGCTGCGACTATTAGAAGGCTGTTGGGATTGCTGATACTGCTGCGCATTACAGACAGTCCCGTTTACGCCGTCGAGTGTCGTCATCACCACTGTTGTGAATGAATTGGAGAGAAGCGACTGGGGATGACACTCTTCTCGATCGTGTCCACAAAGCGCGAGAGAGTAGAGATTAGGAAGTCCGCGTCGGAGATGATGGAGAATATAAGGAGTCCAAGCTCGTAGACAATGAGTGTGCCTGTTTTGAGGGTGGGTTGGCAGGTAGAGAGGTCGACACTTATGAATTACAGCTGGAGACACTTATATGATAGTGGATAAGCGCATCTTGGGTGAGGGAGATTGTTCCTGGCACAACTACAGCATCAAACGATCACTTGCATAAACCATGGTTTGTGCTCTAGTGCTTCGGGATTCAGCTCCAGAGGTGAGAGGTTTCCAGTGGTTTGGCTTCGAGTGGGGACAAGACGTCGCTTAGTTCAGGTAGTTATTGAAGAATCCCAGAATTAAAGTATAGTTGACTTCCTAACTTCACGAACATTGTCTGTGCGCCTCTTAATGCAATGAACAGAGTGGAGGTGATGCAGAGCAAGACGAGCGCGGCACTGAGCGCAGCGACAATGACAGCGATGAGAAACTGAAGTGAGTCGATGGCTATTTGCAACGTGAGTCCCGTGACAGTAGGCTCACCATGAATGGATGGATTTCTCCTGAAGTTTCCACGCTCACAACTACCTCAGGACATATTTTAGCCTTCTTGATTGTTCTACTCGGTTCCTGGGCATTTCTCAGGCTGTCGACCAGTGTTGTTCGTCTAACTAAACGAAGGAATTTTATGAGCCCCTGAAGCCGCGTCAATGGATCATTGCCTTGCGTCGTTCCTGGCCCGGGCTCCCCCAACTGGCAATTTGTTGGTGCCGACAAGCTCATTCCTGTACTGAGAGCTAAAGGCTGTTCGTGGCCAATACCTATGTTGTGAGCTCTGCATGCTTTTTTGCTACACCACAAACGACAATGTCTACGCAGTACGCGACTTTTTTTTCAAGGTGAGAATAAAATACGTGCAGAGCGTCGACGCGCCAGTGGCACAGCCGTTGTACACAAGTGTTGGGCTTGGGCGATGCGGTGGCTGTCACCTCCTATCCCCATTTCACGTAGCAGGGTCACAGGGCCGCCTACGCGCTAGTTTGTTCCTCAAATCGTACTTGTTCGGATTCGTTCTCCTATTTGGGCGAATACGAAATGTCATCATCAGAACACACAGCCCCTAGATCAATGACTGAGAAAGAACCATTTCGTTCTTTGTTATGATACCAGTACTTTCATGGCAAGCATTCCAGCACTCAGAGGTCGACGGTCGTAGCCACCCTCAGCATTCACCACTGCACACTTCCCTCCGGCTTGTATTCTAGGACTTTTCAACGTCAACCTCTATCCCCTCGCGCAAAGCGCGGCTGTATGGAGACATCTATTCACAAGAAAGCGATCAATTCTGGTGGTCGTGACAACAACTAACCTCGTGTACAGCATCCAGGATTGCCTGATCCTCAACACCTTCGACACGTATTACGACTTTAAAGACCAAATCCGGGGACATTTTTGGGTCTACCTGGACTGACATCGGCATGCACCACAGCACGCGCTCCGACTTCTCTCTTGCCCGCCTTGGCAGCAGAGACTTGGACTGCGCTCAAGAAGCACCTGGCTTTTCGCGTAGCATATAGTTATTCATACCAATGTCTGGCCGTGAAGGTATCGATGCTGAGCCAACTTACCTGAGTAACCTGCAGCGAAATTGTATCCGCTATCACCACGCCCGCCCATCACTTTGGGAGCAGTCAGTTTGAGGTTGAGAGGGATTGTCTCGTCGGCGGGCGTGGAGGATATTGTGCCGTCATGCCCACCGGTGGAAGTGGCAGTCACCGTATACTGGGAATTTTTTTGATCGATCAGGAGATATTCAAGAGTCATCATCGGTTGAAGTGAAACATACGAGGCTATCTTGCAGAATAACGAGTGTGCGTCGCGCGGGGCTAAGCGAGACTAGGGACGAGAGAAAGGTTAAATGCAGGAATGGTCGCAACAAAGCCCTTCCAGAGAGAATTTACAGGATGGAAGTGTGGATCTAGAGGGCCGCGGAGGATGCCGTCACAGCGCCCTTGCAAGGTTTTTGCCATTGAACTTGTCAAGTTCTCTTTAGTAGAGTCTGCCGATAGGAGGAACACTCACTTCTGGCACGTGAGACGCTTTGTTGGCCTTGTTTGGCATCTATTCTCACGGCGTATCGTTTTCCCACCCATCACCTGCTGGCAAAAGACGGAATATGTCCGGAAGGCGTTCCATGCTCACCCTTCAACATGTCCCGCGGGTTCCAATGATGTCCCCTCACCAATAGCGATGCACGACAGACGGTGTACAGCCACGCAACACGGCCTCTGCTTTGGAAAATTTCTCCTCGACCCTACATCGACCAGACAGGTCGCTGTTCTCCGCCCGTAGCAACCTAATGAGGGATAACAGATGCAGTCAAGCCTGTCTTCACGCGGTATGTGGATTTTAGTGTACCGCGGCCAAAGCACATACACACCCCGGCGTACCGTTGCATCCCAGGGTTTTACCTCGCGTGGTCCCAAAACAATCCTTGGAAGCTCGCAGGCTTCGTGCCCACCTACTATATCCTTTCCCTTTTGCTATCTCTCTCCTAGTATGATTCTTACTATACGATTACTTGGGCACGTCCCCCCAATGGATGCGTAACCCTCATTCCCCATTCCCAGTGCAACTTCTTTTCTTGTGATGCTCACCTACAAAAGCAAATGCAGTGGCCATTGTACCCTCGCGGGATGGGCACGCTACTTTACAGCCGCAGCTACGATGTGTGGAACAGGTAGTAACAATAGCCAGCATAGATAAATAGCGCGATACTTGCACTCAGCAGAATGTCATCCAATGTCATTCAGTGCCCGGCCTGTTCTTGAGATCTTGAGATCTCCCGACGTGCTTCCTCTCGTCCCATCCCATCCTTTTTGCTGATTACTGATTAGTACCATGGTGGAAGTATGGATTTGTTTGGAGACCCCATGGTTGATGTAATAAACACTCTTTCTATTACTCAGAACAATGCACATGAGCAAGAGAGGAAACAGATGAGACACAAAACACGTCTGTAGCCTAATCGACCGAAAAAAGACACTACACAGCACAAGCACAAGACAGAAAAACATCAGAATACGGCTAAATCGTCCTTAAGAGTGGCCATACGCGAAAAGACCGACCATACCTGCAAGAAGACTTTTATTCCTTCACGTCGTAAACCAGGTTTCATGTTTTGTGTAGCACTGTACCCACGAGAAAAGAAAAAGAAAGTAGCGTCTTGGTTAGATCTCATCCGATATTCGCCGAGAACTAACGCGAGATACTGCTTCGCTTCTAGAACCCTCCTCCCCAAGCTCCATCGAGGTCGGCTGGCTGTTTTGGAATCCTGCGGCGTTGGAAGGAATGGCCAGGTCAGTACCTTGAAGTGCCAGTTCCATTCGGAGCTCGGGGAGTTCCTCGGGACGGCGGAAGAGGAGGAGTTCTGGTCTGATAATCAGAAACAGGAAGACATTGATGGCACCGGAGAGGTGGAACACCGCGTCGCCAAAAAAGTTAGACGCCGACGGTACATTGTGGTGCCTGAACAGTAACCATCGTGCTACAGAGACAGGAAGGACGAGAACGGAATATGCCAGGGGGTAACTGGTGGCCAAAAATCTGTGAGCGGGATTGATGACTCGAGAGACGACGATTACTAACAGAAGCATTCCTAATGTAGCTCGTCTCTTTCCGCATGCGACCCTCTGATCGGCGTTCGACCAATGGAAGTTGTACTCTTCGTCAACCGACCAGAAACCTTCCGCCCAGAAATACAGCGGGATGTATAGAGTTACCGAAGCACACAATGCGATCCACAGCCAAAGGTAGTCCCCAACAAGGCGTTCTCTTGAGAACTGAGGGCTGATCCAGCACCAATACTGACCCGAGGAGTGTGAGCAGTGAGGAAAGGATGGGAAAGAATAGAGTTGAATTACGCACGGGTGTAGGTGTTTCATAATTCTTGTGAAAATGTTCGCCGATGGCAGCCCAAAGCGCAATGAAAACGCAAGCGAGGAAGACCAGGACAACAGCAACGCCACGCGCCTTTAGGCCAAATGAAAACACAGCTGCGACGAAAGTGTGGACGGCAAGAAACTATTAAAATCAACATCAGTGGGTCTCAGGCCTAAAAAAGTTAAAATGAGGAAACTCACGAAAATAATCAGGGCGACTCCAACTTCACCAACCTGTTGGACGATGCCTTGTGCCGTGCAATAGTGCCCGGTCGTGACGATCCCGTTGTGAGCCCACTTGATATTAAGGATACCACCGGCTGCTTGCACAAGGTCGAACATGAATAGCGAGAACTATCATGCAAATTCAATGAGCCGAGCAAATGGCAGAAGAAATACTGTCAAGCAGACCATGTAGATGTCAGCGGGGCGCTTGAACAACTTCCAGTTACCGTTTGGGAACGTCTTTTTATACCATCGTACGTTCCACTATGCAATGTCTTGTCAAATAGGACAGACACATGAAAGGAAATCGAACATACGCCAATCCATATAAGAGTGATGACGATACTAACGGAACTAATCAATGACGCTTCGACTGAGAGCTGTAGATTGGATGAGTCCTTGACGAGAAGAAGACCGATAAGTCAGATACTCACAGCCAAGCCGATACTATCCCCGCGTGTTAGACACGAGATAGAGGGGCTGTGACTGTTAGAAGGCTGTAGGGATTGCTGATACTGCTGCGCATTACAGACAGTCCCGTTTACGCCGCCGAGTGCCGTCATCACTGAATGATTGGAGAGAAGCGACTGGCGATGACACTCTTCTCGATCTTGTCTGAAAAGCAAGAGAGAAGGGCGAATAGGATCAGGAAGTCGGAGTCGGAGATGACAGAAGTTAAAAAGGAATCCAGAATCACAGCCCGGGGAGTTGTAGAATATACTATTCGAATGAAAGGACAGCTTAGGAAACTCACTATTATGGAAGTATTGGTTATCGTGTCGTGTGGCGTGGCAAATAACCATGCAGAGCTCACAACATAGGTACTAGCAGCGAACAGCCTTTCCAGTGCAAGAACGACCCCGGAGCTTGGAAGAGCTAACAAATTGGGGGAGATCTCAAAGCCAGGAAGTAGAAACTACACAAGGCGGTGATTGCCGTTCGCGATGCAGGGAGTCATAATGCAGTCGATGGGTCGGAAGTACAGAAGCGAATTGAGGGTAAACAGACCGGTCAGTATGCGATGCGAGTCGTAAGCGAGATATAGAGTGAAGATGCGAAGCGATGGGAGGTAGCGTGCAGGGGAGTTTCGAGAACAAAGGAACAGATAGCATTTCGCTGAGCGTACACCGTGCTATTTGAGTAAATACATGCCTGCTGCATTACTGGCTGATGTATCAGTAATAGTTAGTCCATTATGAAGTAAAATGACACGTGAAGCGAGAGAATGGGTACCCGTCTGTAGACTCCTTCCCGTTCAATCGGCTTTTGCGTACATTGTTGCGGGATTACGTGCACCTTAGTAGATGCCGGTCTGAGTTCTTGGTTTTGCAACAGGGATACTGCACTAAAGAGCGCATTTCGGTGAAGGACACCGAACTGCTAGTGAGTATCGGAATCCAGCGGAAATGATGTATTAATGTTCCGTCCCGTTGATAACGAGTATTTCAGGTAGGATTGAAGGAACATCCCAAGAGGCTGCGAGGAAGTCTCCTCGCCGACGGTCACGATGACGGGTGACGACAGGTAGCGTCTATTGAATGTTATAATCATAAGTTACCACTCAGCATTGGCCAGTTCAGTTGATAGCATAGGATATGAGACAGTGGTGGTCTGGAGGGTTACTGAAAATGGAGACAGTAAGGTTGTAATATCGGTAACGACAAATAGCTGCCCAGCTACAACATTGGGGCTAACAAATTCAAAGCGCTTGTTGGCAAGAGGTGAGTCGCCCTGTGCAACTTGAAAAATGCGACTGTCAGCGTCCAATCTCCAAGACTCATGTCCCTTCTCACACTTGCCAAGAGTTTACCAAGACACGGAAATGAGGGTGGCAGTTTGCTATTGCGCCTGATTGTCAAATGATCAAGTGTCAACGTACGCGTCGAGAAAGTTCGTTGTTATACCTTATTTATCCAGGAGCCTATCAATCACGTGGGGATGTAAACCGAGGCACATCTGCCGCTGGTGTCAAACGTCAGTCACTAGCGGGACAAAAACATGCAAGGAGACATCATGTGAGACGGAAGTCGTTCAAACCTTCAAGCAGTGCCTTAAGGCTGCGCCTTGTCAATGCTGGCACTCTCCGCACTTGCGAGGGCCACGTATGATACTGCTCGATCCGGGCTATCTGGCTATAGGTCATGCCGGTGTCCATGCAATTCGTAGAAATTGTAGCGTTGGGCAGGTGGTATTCTGATTTGGTTGACAGATGCGCACAGACAAAATGGTCGTGGGTTAGGAAATACTAGTACTTTTATCCCGGGATAGCTTTAATAACTGCCTGAACTATGCGCTGTCTTGTCCCCACTCAAAGCCAAACTACTGGAAACCTCTCACCTCTGGGGCTGAAGCCCGAAGCGCTGGAGCACAACCATGGTTTATCCAAGTGATCATTTGATGCTGTGGTTGTACCAGGAACAATCTCCTCCATCCAAGATGCACCTATAGCTACCCACTATCACGTACTAAGCATCTCAGTCATGGCTTAGGTTATGCTTTCGTTGGCAGGTCACCTCAAAGCTGGTCTGGTAAGAAGACAGGTCATGTTCATTTGTTTACGTAGTACGCAACTTTTTTCAAGGCAAGAATAACTGTACAGTTTCAGAACAGCATCGACACGCCAGTGGCATAACTGTGGCGCACAAGTATTGGAGTTGGGCCATGCGGTGGCCGTCGCGCCAATACGCCCTTCACCGAAATACCATCGCCGTATATGTGCATTGTTCAGCATCCTTCAAGTTGGTGCGAAAACTGACAATTTAGACCAGAGTTCCCTGATATGCACAGGTCCTTGAAACCATGTATACGAGAGCCGATTGAACGTGTGAACCGACGGAATCAGATCCGATCCGCAACTGAGAACCATTTCGTTCTTCGTTATGATACTAGTAATTTCATGGCAAGCATTCCAGCACTAGTCAGAGGTCCTAGCCAGCCTCAGCAATCACTAATGTACACTTGTCTCTGGCTTGTATTTCAGGCCTTTTTAACATCGACCTCTATCCCCTCGCGCAAAGCGCGGCTGTATGGACAAATCTATTCACAATAAGGTCATCAATTCTAGTGGTCATGACAACAACTGTATAACCGACCTCGTGTGCGGCATCCAGGATCGCCTGATCCTCAACACCTTCGACACGCATCACGACTTTAAGTCCAAATCCAGGGACATCCTTGGGTCTACCTAGACTGACATCGGCATGCACCACAGCGTGCGCTCCGACTTCTCTCTTGCCTGCCTTAGCAGCAGCGACTTGGACTGCGCTCAAGAAGCAGGCTGGTTTATCGCGTAGCATATAGTTATCCATACCAATGTTTGGCTGTGAAGATATCGATGCTGAGTCAGCTTACCTGAGTAACCAGCAGCGAAAAGCTGTTCGGGGTTGTGTCCGCTATCACCACGCCCGCCCATCACTTTGGGGGCGGTCAGTTTGAGGTTGAGAGGAGTTGTCTCGTCGGCGGGCGTGGAGGATATTGTGCCGTCACGCCCACCGGTGGAAGTGGCAGTCACCGTATACTGGGAATTTTTGATGGGATCGATCAGTAGATATTTATGAGTCATCATCAGTTGAAGTGAGACATACGAGGCTATCTTGCAGAGTGATGAGTGTGCGTCGCGCGGGGCTAAGCGTGACTGGAGACAAGAGAGAGAAGGTTGAACGAAGGACTGGTCGCAACAAAGCCCTTCCAGGGAGAATAGACATGATGGAAGTGTGGATTGGACTCCGAAGTGTGGATCTGGAAGCTGTAAGGGTCCGCTGACAGGTGTAAGCAACTTGAAAGCTCTGAGAGCACGGATGAGCCAATACAATACGTTAATAAGAAAGTGGAAATAGTAGCGCTGAGCCGCTGATGGTTGTGGCTTTGCAGTGCTGGCAGCGTTGCCAGAGTGGCCACGGGCCGGGTAGTGGGTAGTCTGCCAACGTCGACTTGGCATCTATTGTACTGTTTCCCATCCTACGCTGGCAAAGAATGCCAACATGTCTGGAAGGCGTTCCATGCTCACCCTCCGACGAGACCCGCGCGTTCCACTGACGTCCCCTCATCGATAGCGACGGATCACGACAGACAGTGCCTATTGCCTATCGCCACCTCGGAGAACATATGGGCACCTTATGCGTCTTGACAAGTTTGAATAACTGTTTCAGGTCTCATATTGAATACAGTACCTCTCTGCTTTGGAAATTTTCTCCTCGACCTTACACATCGACCAGGCAAGTCGCTGTTGTCCGCTCATAGCAGGCCTAGTGAGGGATAACAGATGCAGTCCGAGCCTGTCTTCACGCGATATGTGGCGGATTTCGGTGTACAGTACCGCGGCCTCTGCACATGCACACCCCAGTGCACCGTTGCATCCCGGGGTTTCACCTTGTGTGGTTCCGAAACAATTGTAGGAGACTCGTAGGTTTCGTGTCTACCCACTATACCCTTTCCCTCTTGTTATCTCTCTCCTAGTACGATTCTTACTATATAATTGATTTAGGCACGTCCCTCCCGAATGGATGGGTAACCCTCATTCCATTCCCAGTGCCACTCCTTTTCTTGCGTGGTGCTTGTGTTGCGATCTGGAGATCACATGATGCTCCATGCACGTGATGTACAGTACTTAGACCTCTGAAACCGACGTTTGGAATATATTCACTCTTTATCCCTTTCTGTGACTATCGCGGGTCTTAACAGCTTACTTACGGAGGCAAATACAACAGCCAACGTACCCTCGCGTCCTCGTCCTTTTTGATCAGTCATACTTTTTCTCTCAGTTGAGTAACGTGTTTCAAATTACATCACAGCTGCAGCTATGACGTGTGGAACGTGTAACAACAATTGCCTATAAATAGTGCAATGGTGCACTCAGCAGAATGTCATCCGGTGCTTGATTTCAAGACCTCCCCACGTGCTTCCTCTCATCCCATCCTTCTTGCTCCAATTCTTGTTCCCTGCGCAACTTTCTTGCTGCTGGTTTTGCATACTACCCTGTCTTCGAGCCAGTTATTAGCATGGTGGAGTGTGATTGTTTGAAGACCCCATGGCTGACGTGACAAACGCCCTTCTTCCTACGGTTACAAGTACGCTACTTAGATCAACTCAGATGCTAAAACAATACACAAGAGCAAGAGAGGAAACAGATTTGAGACAACTAAACGTGTCTGTAATGACCCGAAACAAGACACTGCACATGACAGGAAACATCAGAGTACAGCTAAGTCGACCTTAAGAGAGACTATACTGTCCATGCCCGCGAAGGGGCTTTTACTCCACCACGCTGCAAACCGGGTCTTGGGTTTTGTATAGTGCCGTACCCTGGAGCAAAGTAGAAGTAACTGCCGCAAATCCATGTTCATCCCGGTTAGACGTAATCCGATATTCGACCAGAACTAATGCGAGATTCTGCTGCGCTGTTTCTAAAGCCCGCATCCCCTAGCCCCATCGAGGTCGGCTCTGAACTGTCTTGGAATTTTGCGGTGTCGGAGAGAATTCTGGGCCGGTACCTTGAGATGCCAATTCTATTTCGGGCTCTGCGAGTTCCTCAGGAGGACGGGGGAAGAGGAGGAGTTCCGGTCTGATAATCAGGAACAAGAGGACATTAATGGCACCGGAGAGGTAGAACATCGTCTCAGCAAAAAACGTAGCCGCCGGTGGTACGTATTGGCGGCTGAACAGTAGCCACCGTGCCACAGTGAGAGGGAGTATGACAAGGGAGTATGCCAGGGGGTAACTGGTGACAGAGAGTCTGTGAGCGGGATTCACGACTCGAGAGACGATTGCTCACAGAAGCATTCCCAATGTAGCTCGCCTCTGGGCGATGCGGTGGCTGTCACCTCCTATCCCCATTTCACGTAGCAAGGTCACAGGGCCGCCTACGCACTAGTTTGTCCCTTCCTCAAATCGTACTTGTTCGGATTCGTTCTCCTGTTTGGGCGAATACGAAATGTCATCATCAGAACACACAGCCCCTAGATCAACGACTGAGAAAGAACCATTTCGTCCTTTGTTATGATACTAGTACTTTCATGGCAAGCATTCCAGCACTAGTCAGAGGTTGACAGTCGTAGCCAGCCTCAGCATTCACCACTGCACACTTCCCTCCGGCTTGTATTTTAAGACTTTTCAACATCGACATCTATCCCCTCGCGCAAAGCGCAGCTGTATGGAGACATCTATTCACAAGAAAGCGATCAATTCTAGTGGTCGTGACAACAACTGTATTACCAACCTCGTGTGCAGCATCCAGGATTGCCTGATCCTCAACACCCTCGACACGTATTACGACTTTCAAAGCCAAATCCGGGGACACCCTTGGGTCTACCAGGACTGACATCGCCATGCACCACAGCACGCGCTCCGACTTCTCTCTTGCCCGCTTTGGCAGCAGCCACTTGGACTGCGCCCAAGAAGCAGGCTGGTTTATCGCGTAGCATATGGTTATGTTTGGCTGTGAAGATATCGATGCTGAGTCAACTTACCTGAGTAACCTGCAGCGAAAAGCTATTCGGGGTTGTATCCGCTATCACCACGCCCGCCCATCACTTTGGGAACGGTCGGTTTGAAGTTGAGAGGAATTGTCTCGTTGGCGGGCGTGGAGGATATTGTGCCGTCACGCCCACCGGTGGAAGTGGCAGTCATCATATACTGGGAATTTTTGATCGATCAGGAGATATTCAAGAGTCATCATCGATTGAAGTGAGACATACGAGGCTATCTTGCAGAGTAATGGGTGTGCATCGCGCGGGGCTAAGCGAGACCAGAGACAAGAGAGAGGTTAAACGCAGGAATGGTCGCAACAAAGCCCTTCTCGAGAGAATTTACATGATGGAAGTGTGGATCTAGAGGCTGTAAGGGCCGTGGAGGATGCCGTCACGGCGGCCTTGCAAGGTATTTGCCATTTTCATTACAAGTTCTCTTTAGTAGAGTCCGCCGACAGGTGTGAGGAACTTGAAGCTCTGAGGAACATGCATGAGTCCATACAGAAGTGGTGATAGTAGAGCCAAGGCGCTGAGGATCTGGGCGCAGTACGTGATCCTTTCTTCACTTCTGGCACATGAGACGCTTTGGTTGGCCTTGTTTGGCATCTATTGTGCGTAACGCTGGCAAAAGACGGAATATGTCCGGAAGGCGTTCCATGCTCACCCTTCGACGAGACCCGCGGATTCCAATGATGTCCCCTCATCAATAGCGATGGATCACGACAGACGGTGCACAGCCACGCAACAGGGCCTCCATCAGAACTTTGACACAAAACTTCCCACGTTTTCGTCTTGCACCAACTTGCCCCGCCAAAAGCATGTTTTTGTGGGAGACGGAGGACATATCACCCTGGGTTAATTTTTGTTGTTTAACCTGCATATCTATTGCAGACTCGTACATATCGAACATGGTGGCCGCCCATGTAGTCGTTGGACAAGAAGGCTGCGAGAAGGCGCGGACTTGCCAAGAAATCATAACATAGGTTGCCAGCGGACTTGCCGAGGACTTGCACAACCTTGTGCAAGGTTGTGCAAGGTCCTTCAAGTCAGATGTTAAAGTCCTGATGTCTCTGCTTCGGAAAATTTCTCCTCGACCGCGGTATGTGGATTTTAGTGTACCGCGGCCTCTGCATATACACACCCCAGCGTACCGTTATATCCTTTCCCTTTTGCTATCTCTCTCCTAGTATGATTCTTACTATACGACTACTTGGGCACGTCCCCCCCCCAATGGATGCGTAACCCTCATCCCCCATTCCCAGTGCAACTTCTTTTCTTGTGGGATACTCACCTACAAAAGCAAATGCAGTGGCCATTGTACCCTCGCGGGATGGGCACGTTACTTTACAGCTGCAGCTACGATGTACAGTATGGAACAGGTAGTGACAATAGCTTGTATAGATATAAATAGCGCGATACTGCACTCAACAGAATGTCATTCAATGTCATCCAGTGCCCGGCCTGTTCTTAAGATCTTGAGATCTCCCGACGTGCTTCCTCTCGTCCCATCCTTCTTGCTGAAACTTTGTTCACTACACGACGCACCCTTGCTGCTGGTTTTGCATACTACACCGTCTTCCAGCTTGTAAGTACCATCGTGGAAGTATGGATTTGTTTGGAGACCCCATGGCTGATGTGATAAATACTCTTTCTATTACACGTATACAAACTCAGAACAATACACATGAGCAAGAGAGGAAACAGAAGAACATCAGAAAACAGCTAAATCGTCCTTGAGAGGCCATACGCGAAAAGACCGACCATACCTGCAAGAAGACTTTTATTCCACCACGTCGTAAACCGGGTTTTGTGTTTTGTGTAGCACTGCACCCATGAGAAAGAAAGTAGCTTCTTGGTTAGATCGATATCTCATCCGATACTCCCCGAGAACGAATGCGAGATACTGCTGCGCTTCTAGAACCCTCCTCCAGCTCCATCGAGGTCGGCTGGCTGTTTTGGAATCCTGCGGCGTTGGAAGGAAAGGCCAGGTCAGTACCTTGAAGTGCCAGTTCCATTTTGAGCTCGGGGAGTTCCTCGGGACGGCGGAAGAGGAGGAGTTCTGGTCTGATAATCAGAAACAGGAGGATATTGATGGCACCGGAGAGGTGGAACATCGCGTCGCCAAAAAAGTTAGACACCGTCAGTACGTTGTGGTGCCTGAACAGTAACCATCGTGCTACAGAGAGAGGAAGGACGAGAA
The DNA here is from genome assembly GCA_003316425.1 of Russula lepida. Taxonomy (NCBI): domain Eukaryota; kingdom Fungi; phylum Basidiomycota; class Agaricomycetes; order Russulales; family Russulaceae; genus Russula; species Russula lepida. Next base: position 336,711 of record QFEZ01000198.1, read on the forward strand.
CGGAGTATGCCAGGGGGTAACTGGTGGCCAAAAATTTGTGAGCGGGATTGATGACTCGAGAGACGACGATTACTAACAGAAGCATTCCTAATGTAGTTCGTCTGTTTCCGTGTTCGACCATCTGATCCTGATCGGGGTTCGACCAATGGAAGTTGTACTCTTCGTCGACCGACCAGAAACCTTTCGCCCAGAAATACAGCGGGATGTATAGAGTTATCGAAGCACATAATGCGATCCACAACCAAAGATAGTCCCCGACAATGCGATCTCTTGAGAATCGAGGGCTGATCCAGCACCAATACTGACCCGAGGAGTGTGAGCAGTGAGGAAAGGATGGGAAATAATAGAGTTGAATTACGCACAGGTGTAGGTGCTTCATAATTCTTGTGAATATGTTCGCAGATGGCAGCCCAAAGCGCAATGAAAATGCAAGCGAGGCAGACCAGGCCAACGGCAACACCACGCGCCTGTAAACCATGTAGGCCAAATGGAAACACAGCCCCGATGAAAGTGTGGACGGCAAGAAACTATTAAAATCAACATCAGTGGGTCTAAGGCCTAAAAACGTTAAAATGAGGAAACTCACGAAGGTAATCATGGCGACTCCAACTTCACCAACCTGTTGGACGATGCCTTGTGCCGTGCAATAGTGCCCGGTCGTGACGATCCCGTTGTGAGCCCACTTGATATTAAGGATACCACCGGCTGCTAGCACAAGGTCGAACATGAATAGCGAGAACTATCATGCAAATTCAATGAGCCGAGCAAATGGTAGCAGAAATACTGTCAGGCAGACCATGTAGATGTCAGCGGGGCGCTTGAACAACTTCCAGTTACCGTTTGGGAACGTCTTTTTATACCATCGTACGTTCCACTACGCAATGTCTCGTCAAATAGGACAGACACATGAAAGGAAATCGAACATACGCCAATCCATATAAGAGTGATGACGATACTAGCGGAACTAATCAATGACGCTTCGACTGAGAGCTGTGAATTGGATGAGTCCTTGACGAGAAGAAGGCCGATAAGCCAGATACTCACAGCCAAGCCGATACTATCCCCGCGTGTTAGACACGAGATAGAGGGGCTGCGACTGTTAGAAGGCTGTAGGGATTGCTGATACTGTTGCGCATTACAGACAGTCCCATTTACCCCGTCGAGTGTCGTCATCACTACAGTGAACTGATTGGAGAGAAGCGACTAGCGATGACACTCTTCTCGACCTTGGAAAATAAAAGGAATCCATGCTCATGGATTACGAGAGGGCTTGTGTCGATGGTTGATCGGCGAGTAGAGACGCCCATATACATGAATCACAATGAAACGCCTCATGGTGGCGTGAGCGAGTACGAGGGACGGACGCTTCTAATTCCAACTTTCCCACGCCCATCGGAAAGTGGGCCTTCACGATCATTGTTATCTTTTGAAATTGATCGATGCACCTCTTCTTTGTCTATACTAGCGGCGACCCGTGCTACGCAACGGGATGGCAAGCGAGCGAAGTTGGATGAGTCATCGAATTTGCACATGCAAGATGTAGACTGATGTACGCTTCATGAGAAGCCAAAAATGATGTACACATATCATATACACGGTTGCGCGTTGTGAAGGAGCAGAAACAGGAGAACTATTACAGGTAGTTATTAAATAACATGTCGTCATTCACTTCCGGCCGTAACGGACGTGGACGGCTGCTGGAGAGGACGTGTTGCGCCTGCGCCGGAAGTGGTGCAAGACGTTGCAGCGGCGGCGCTGGCGACGTGGGATGCGGACGACGCGCACCAGCACGATCGCCCAATGACGCGGGATGGTGGTCTTCTACGAAGGCGTCGCCTGTGCCGTGGCAATGTTGTGCAGCGGTGTCAGATTGCATGCACAGCGCACGGCAACGACGCTCGCCGTCGTCATCCGTTGGTGCATCACGTGCCGTGCGGGAGCGGGTGCGCACCCGTGCCATGTGATCGTGGTCGACGTGGGATGTAGAACTGCAAGAGCGTTGACTTCACAAAGGTCGTGTGAGAAGATGAACACGTACCCGGTCATTACACGTGGAAGAAAGAGAGCACTGTGGTGCGTGGAACAGGACGCGAAACGGGACCAGAAAGGTGAGAGCCAGCCTGGAACAGGCAAGGGCAGGTGCCTCGGGGCTAAGGTTGTGCGAGAAAGCACACATGCGCCTCGACCCGAGACGTTGAAGAAGGTCGACAGAGGGCCGTGCGGCGTAGGACGGTGGGCGACCCACGCCGCCAAGGAAGAAGAGAGCATTGCAACGTAGAACGGCGGGAGGGGACAGTGGAGTGGAAAGTCAGTGGCAGGCAAAAGAAGAGAAAGGGGCCCGTGGAGCGGCAATCCGAAAATCCGATCGATCAATTTCACCGGATATGACGGCCAATGAGAGGTCCAAAACTCTGCTGACACGGCCAATGTGAGAAGGCAGAGTTTCACGCAATCGAACCAATGAGAGGTCCAGGTTCGGGGGCCAATGGGACGGCGAAAGAGGACGACCTTGTCTTAAAAGAGAGAGGATTCCGCACACAGATTCCTGCATGAACACTGTGCTTCCACAGTCACTGCCTACTTACCCTTCCTATGTGCTGCACAGTTCTCTGTTGATCTTCCTTGCCATCTTATGTCCAGGTCCGTCTCTGCTTTCTCACACATAGCCTTTACACCGTTCACCTACTCTTCCCTGTCGCGTTCAGTTTTGTGTCCGACATCAACCGTGATCACATGAAATGTGTCCGCACACGTCGCTGCTTCGATTGAGTGTTGGTGGACTGCACGAACGGTTGATGTATACAGTCTCATTGGCGTCGACAAACCTATGCATACACCTTGCTGCCGTTGTTCGACACTCCTGGGTGGGTGTAATTGGGGAATGGAAGAGCGGCCAAGAATGCTTCGCCTTTAGCCTTTGAGAGGGTCTTGAGAGAATGGGTTAATTTGTCATAGGTCCCCACGGGCCCGACGCCAGATACTTTTCATCCGATCCACATTGACCTGCCTCGAAGATCTTCGGGCTTCGGCTTCGATTCCTGCCCTTTCTATCTCCGCCCTCATTAGCACCCGCCCTGCAAATGCTCGTTGGGGAAAGAGAATATATTCTACAGCAATCAACACCTATCCAAGGAGGCATTCAACATTTCTTTGCTTTGCGATGACTCTCCAATCATTCTATAGCCATTTCTGGCCGGAATGAAGCGAGTCAGAGAGCGATATGGACGAGTTGCCAATTATGAACAAACAAGGTTGTGGCGCTCAGCTGTGCCTCGGCCCTGAAATTGGCTGGCTGGGGGGTGCAGGTTATGATGCTGAGGTGCACCGGGTGGTGTTTGTGTTGCTGAGTTTAGGGAGGAGATGAACGTGTTGCGTGTTTGGAAGGGCGGTGGAGGCGTAGGGGAAGAAGAAAGAGCGTAGGTTTCTCGCGCTGTGTGGGCTCCTCTGGGTGGGTACCGGTACAGTAAGTACGTGGAGCTAGACTCTGCTATTTTCTCCCAAAAGAATTCTTTTAGGAGAACATCCGAACATCGTGGATTTGTGCCATATGTCACGTTCCTTGTATACCAATCTCTGTATCTGGAAATAATAATAATAATACAATCACCAACATTAGGCGTGTATGCCTGGGACTGCTACTGGGTTCCGATCATGCGGCTGGCCTAATCCAGCCATTGGGTACGATGTTTGTGCGTGTTTTCGCCTGTATTCGGTGTAATCTCACCACCACTTTCGTCGTCCCAAGCCGAATCACGGAGCTCTCCTATGTGCATTATTAATAAGCCCAATCAATGGCGGCGAGTGACAACAAGCTCCTTAACTTCTTTTCTCGAAAGCGTGTTCATCAAGCCTTACCATATTCCAAGTCAGCGTTCCGACCTGGTCTGTCATTGTTTCTTAGTCGGTGAATCGGATATAGATTCAGATGCACGGCCATTTTCAACTGCCTTCCGACACCACAAAGACGCGTCATCGGTATAAAGGCGCCCAGTACGGTATTTGAAAGACAGAGATACATCGATCAGCGCCAACCACATTTCGAAGTCTCAGCTGGATGACACTTACGTGGGATTCAGCTCATCCTAAGCGACTCGAACGCTCATATCGCAAGCTGTCGCCACCCTCCGAGGACATCGCGATAGTTCGCTTATGTCTGAACGAGCCACAAGCGCACATCGGTCCAACTGTGCAAACGCAAACCAATCTTAAACAGTTATGGCAGGGGCCATGCTGTTGACGGATGTCTATAGAGAGGACTCGGCGGACTTCAACGGCGAGTGCAGAAAGAGCGTTGTCACGCCCCTGCTGCATGGCCACAAGTTCAGTACACATAAGCTTGGATTTTGGCATCGTGAGTCGGAATGCAAGGAAGCGATGCGCTACAAGACCTACACTTTGGAGGCCGGCGTATCGAAGAATATTCCGGTGTTGGAGAATCAAACGCTGGACGGACTACTGGAAGCCAGAAGGACCTGCCCGGGTTTCATAAAGAGTCAAGGAGGCGCACATTATGACCAAAGCGAATTAGATCATCAAGACTCAAGACCTTGGCAATGCCGACGGTGGATGCCGAGTTCCGTGAGTGAAGCGGCCGCTGACGCCGGGCCACCCCCTATCACTCTCCAGCATTGCACAAATTAGCATTGCACATTATTCCGCTAGATTATCGATTCTGGTTGACTGCAACTTTGGAGGCTCGCTAATGGCGAAGAAATCACGTCGAACTCGGAAGAAACAAACCAAACAAAAACGACATATGCGAACCAAGCAAAAACGATGTCGACGTATGCCCTTTGTTGCGAAGCATCTCGCAGTCTGACCACTGACTGACTACGTTTGGTGTAGCCCAAGCAATACCAATTGAAACGCTCCCCGATGATGTCCTGCTAGAAATATTTAGTTTCTGTGTCGATCAAGGTCAGGATTCAAATGAAGAGATGAAATCGTGGCGATCGCTCGTACATGTTTGTCGATGGTGGAGAATCATCATTTTTGGATCACCATGTCGCCTGAATTTGCGACTGTTTTGCACGCCTAGAACGTCTGGGAGTGCCACATTGGATATCTGGCCAGCCTTACCTCTCCTCATTAAGGGCTCTATCTTTAAAGCATCGATTAATGTTATTACTATGCTCAATTGCAACGATCGTATCCATCAAATCGAGCTCAAAATTGCGGGTTCGCAATTTGACCATGTCTCTACAGTGATGCAGAAACCATTTCTAGAGGTGACACGTCTGCAGCTTGCAAAAATCGACCATGATCACAACACAGATCTGATCCTTCCCGACTCATTCCTGGGTGGACCCGTCCCATGTCTGCGAGAACTCTGGTTGAAGAACATCTCATTTCTGGGACTACCAAAACTGCTTCGTCTGCCGCTCGCCTCGTCACTCTTCGCCTCGATAAACCTCCTCGTCACGGGATTTTTTCACCGGAGGCGGTGGCCACTGCCCTCTCCGTATTGACTAGACTAGAAGTGCTTTGGCTTAAATTCGAATTTTCTCTATCCCTGTCCTTTGATGCGGAGGGCCGTCATTTGCCTCCTCCCACACGTTCTGTCCTCCCCGCTCTTGTCCGTTTTACATTTCAAGGACACATTGAAGATTTGGAGATTCTGGTGGCCCAGTTAGATACACCTCTACTCAATAGGTTGTCTGTAACCTTCCTCGATGACACAGATGTCGATGCCCCACGATTGGCCCGATTTATCAGTCACGCACCGAGGTTCAGGGCAAACGACCGAGCAAATTTGGTCTTCGTTGGTGACTCCGGTATTGTCAAACTTGCATCACGGTCTTATGGCCATGGAGGACCCACTGTTTTAATCCTATCAAATGAGTCACTTCCACCCCTACTGCACATCTGTAACCCGACTTATCCACCCCTTTCTACCTTGGAACGCTCTCTACATCTATGAAATCGAAAATCTGTATCCTGAGGATATCCAATGGTCGGAAGCTTTACGTTCATTCACTGCTGTGAAGGATCTCAACATATCTGAACAAGCTGCACTACTAATTTTGCCCCACCTACAAGAACTCGCTCATGGACGGACGAGAGAAGTGTTGCCCACCTTGCAGAATATCTTTGTCGAGGGGCTACAGCGATCGGGACCTGACCAAGAAGGCGTCGGGAGGTTTGTTGCCGCGCTACACCCTATAAATGTTTCCCTCTGGAACAGACCCACGGACTAGGAGGATGACCCTGAGGGCGATGACTCTGGGGGCGACGACCCCGAGGAGGACGAAGGAAGACACGAAGGAAGACGACCCCGAGGAGGACGATTTTGAGGAAGACGGCCCTGAGGAGGATGACCCCGAGGAGGATGACGAGGAGACCTCACCTTCCAACTCATTCTGGGCATCTCTTCTCAGAATTCCTCCAATGCACTAACTTTAGACAATCAGTTAAAGGTTGAACTCACCAAGCTACAGACCAACATCGCACCACCGTGGCACCGTCAAAGACAGTGGCAGGCCTTCAGTCCAGGGCCGCAGAGGTGCAAGCCCCTTCCACCCACAATCCCCCGCATCCCCCAACATTAGATCCAAAACACTGGCAGTTGAAGGCAGATTAAAAGCGTAAGGGCATCTGCGAAGGCAATGAAAGACAAGAAAGCACGCCGGGCAAAGGAGGCCAAGGCGATGAGGAAGCAGAAAGAGCATGGGACACTGTCTAAGCTGCACCCTTCCCTCGCAAAACCAAAGCTTATTCACGCTCCAGTCGGATCGGTCGAGCCTGCTCTTTTCGGCAAATATCGTTCAATGTCATTCCGTTCCACCCAGTGGCTCAAAATGATATCCGTCACATAGACCTTAACCCTCGTCCGGTACCTGTAAACATGGTTTTTTCTGGTTAATGGCAACAAGCCAGGTGCGATCACCTTTAATATTTACACCCCGTCGCCTCATAACAGTTATTTCACTTCCTTCATGACTTGTATTTCAGACCTTCTTAACGTTGGTTACTATCCCCTCGCGCAAAGCGCGGCTGTATGGACATATCTATTCACAATAAGTACGTCATTCCCAGTGGCTGTGAAAACTGTATAACTAACCTGGTGTGCGGCATCGAGGATCGCCTGATCCTCAACGCCTTCGACACGCAACATGACTGTAAGGCCAAAGCCGGGGCGATCCGTAGGATGTCCCAGACTGACATCGGCATGCACGATGGCGCGTGCTCCAACTTCTCTCTTGCCCATCTTGGTCGTAACTTCTTGGACAGCGCTCAAGAAGCAGGCAGTGTTTTTTTTTGTATTCGCATTGTATATTATTATTCATACCGACGTTAGTAAATATCGTAAATTCAACTTACCAGAGTAACCAGCAGCAAGGAGTTGATCGGGGTTGTGTCCGCTCTCGCCACTCCCGCCAACCACTTTGGGAGTTGATAACTTGAGGTTGAGAGGGGCAGTGTCGTCATCGGGTGCAGAAGATACGGTGCCATCGAGCCCACCCTTGCAAGTGGCGGTCACTGTATACTGAGAAAAAATTGAGAGATTTTATTACTGTGAGTTTCGGTACAGGCCCGGTGGGACATACGAGGTTATCTCGCAGAGTAACGACCGTGCGCGGCGCAGGACCAAGTGCAATTGGGGGTAAGAGAGAAGAGGTTGAACGCAGGGCGGGTCGCAAAAACATTCTTCCGAAGTGAAACGACATGGTGGTAGTCAGAGAAGAGATACGACACGTCGACGCATGGGCATGCACGGAGGACACATCGGTCATTGCCCTAGGATGGTATTTGGCAAGCTCCACTCCTCTCTTCGGTAGAGCCAGACAGGATAAAGTCCAAGACATCGAAACACTGCAGAGGATGGCCTCCTCTAGAGCTCTCTCATCAGCGGTACTCCCGCAACACCGTACAGTACTAGTCTGATTCTTCGTAGCGAGAGCAGATATTACGTTGACGGTGTTGGGTGAGAGGAAGTTTCCGGGGTCTCATCACCGAGCCGCAGTTTCCGAGGCCCCCTTGACACCTCTCGTGTAACCAACGTCTGCCCAGCAATGTCTGCCCTCCGTCTCGTCTCCTCCATTGCGCGACGTGCCCCGGGTTCTTTCGTCCTGGGTCGTCGCGGGTATGCCGAAGCAGCTGACAAAATAAGCCTCTCTCTCGTTCTTCCGCACCAGGTGCGTCTACAATGCCCCAACCTAACTGCTGAGCTGTCCGTAACTCCGATGCGTTGGTAGGCCATCTTCACCTCGACAGATGTTGTGCAAGTCAACCTGTCGGCAGCTACTGGTGACATGGGCATTCTCGCAAATCATGTCCCGTCCATTGAACCACTCCGGCCTGGCCTTGTGGAGGTCATCGAGAGTGCTGGCGCCTCGAAAAAATGGTTTGGTGAGTCGTGCTCATCTTCCGTTTCTCTGTTGGTCCCTCTCCTCATCTCGACATGGTTCGTAGTATCCGGAGGCTTTGCGAACGTGCACCCCAACAACAAGCTAACTATCAACGCCATTGAGGCCGCCCCGCTAGAGGACTTCTCGCCAGAGGTAAGTCCGCGGCACTCGGTACGCAGACCAAACTGAAACTCATGGTGATCTCATTTCAGGCTGTTCGTGGGAACCTCCAAGAAGCCCAAAAAGTGCTTGGTGGCAACGGCTCAGAGGAGGACAAAGCCGAGGCGCGCATCGAAGCGGATGTATATGAGTCGTTGCAGCATGCATTGAGTACAAAATGATTACTTGGAGGAATTCAGTTATGTTGGTATATGCCGTTCACTCCAACGCTCTTAGATGAACTACGTGCAACCACCTCGGTCGCTCCGCGGATTCTGCGGAGTCGGAGTACGGTAGATAGAGGCACAATAGAAAACAGAGCGTGGAAGAGATGCTGTCTGATAAAGTTGTGTCCAGTGGCAGTCTTCGCACGCGCTCCGTCATGGACACTGAACCGATTTCCATTATCCGATGCCCCTGTGAATTGGTGGACAGACCCTCGCAACGTCCTCCACAACTCACACAGCGAGTCTCAGGATGAACTTCCAGTCGAGCTCGTCACCGCGTCCCTTACCGCAATCGTACGATGACACTACAGTCTTACAACTCGAGCCATTGCATGACCAGTTCTTGGTGCGCGAGCTGGCACAGCAGAGGTTCAGTAAAGCACAAGAAAGCGAATGGATCGCGAGAATTGCGAAGGATGTTCAGAAAAATGAGCATGCTGTACGTGCAAGCATCTCTTTGCATCCTTCCACTTAACCTTCTTCTAGACTGGCGTAGTTAAACGCTGGATCAGAGCCATCTCATTTTCCAAAAAACGAGAGTTCTGCAATTTCATTCCGCCACTGACCGACCAAGCCTTCCGGTTGTTCGTCCAATTCTTCTGGTGGATCAATGAGGGTAACCGACTGAAGAGGAACCGGCTGCTGGCCGATACACGTCGAGAGTGGGGCATCGAGCCACAGTTCTCGGAATCTATTTGCAACAAGTTTCTGGAATCTGGGGATGATCCTACCTATGCTACCGCTACTGAGTACTCTATCGTTCGTTACTCAACGAGTCGGGCTCTCCGTCTCACGGGCAAGTCACGCAAAACCCTCAATGCCGTAGGGCGCAAGCAGAATACTAGACTCTCTTCATCTGCAATCACTAAACGTCGGGTCACCGCGCGACCCAAGTTCAAAAAGCACAGGTCGATTGCAAAGGTTCGAGTCGCACCTAAGCCAACAAATCCCGCAACTGGCGGAGAAGATGAGAGAATGACAGTGGATAATGGCGTTGCCGGCTTCGCATCCAGGGTAAGTTCCCTTTCTAATGGCGACGTAGACGTCGCTGGGTTGGAAGAGCTCCCATCAGACTCGGGAGAGATACGCAGGGGTCGAAAGAGAAAAGTGCGTCCTTTGGCCTCTTATGAGCCTTCCTTTCTTACTGTGTTATCAAGAGCAAGCACGAGGATGGCGAGCTTCCCGAGCCACCAGAAAGGCTAATGATTATAATCAAGCCTCGACCAAGGGGTGATAAACGCCCCAAAGTGAAGAGGAACACCCGAAAACGTATGGGAGGGTTGCAGGGGGCAGTTGGACCAACGGTCGAGGATGGCGGCGTCCCTGATGCCCCCGATCTTCTTCGGCGTTCTGTCTCAAATCCGAATGGGCTCGACGTCGCTTCGGGTGGTCCTCTCGTTCCAGAACCTGGTGTGTTATCGCGTTCCACCTGTTCTGTCGGCGCCGAGGAGCGTGTGGCGAAAAGACAACGCGAGACGGAGACGAAATCTGTCCACAAGCGCCGATCTTCTACCCTCAATATGTCGTCTCATTCAACTGGTGCTTCACAAACTCTTGGAAAAATGACTGAGGGTGGGGTCATCACCGAGCCGGATCAAGTCGTGGATCACACTGTGGCCGGAGTGTATGAAACTCACGTCGACAGGAGACAGTCTATGCCTCCCTATACATTCGATAACGTCGGAGAGGAGGTTCCTGAAGATGAAGATGATCTTCATGATTGCACTCTAAGCGATTATCCTATCTTTTCGTTTATTGGATTAGAGAAGGAAAAGAATGTCAGCGTCTTGTCCAAGCCACCGCTACCGGTTACGCCTCCCATTTGGGCCCAGGTATGGAGGATCATTTGCTAAAAGGATGTCTGTCATATGGTTCCTAGTCTCGACAGGAAGTGTGCGAGTCCCTTGACTACTTCAGGAGTTTCCAAGGTGGCGTCTATCATATCAATGATATTGTCAAAGGATATCTTCTTGGGGCCCACTCCTCCAGGTCAGTGCATCCAATAGTTCATGGTTGTTCTTACCTGATGAGTCACTAGCCGCGATTTGTTCCATCACGGTGGGAAGCTCATCATCTCGCATGGGTATGGGGATATATCCTTAGATATCAAGGAGTGTTGAGGCATTGAGTTTCTAGGGGTGGCAAATCCGAAGCTTTGCATTCAAAAAATCGACGCCGGGAGATTCAAGGGCCAGGGGACCAATTAGAGGATGACCGATCTGTCCGCGCCCTACTCAACAATTACAGAAGTAGACGGCCATTGGTTGTTTTGGCTGACAACAACTATGCACTATTCCCCTTTGATCTCACCGCCGGTGGGTATACGTACGTCGTGCTGGGGCTTTATTGGATCGCCAATGCTTGGGGTTAGTACTATATGTCACATGTGTGATAGCGCTGACTGTTTTCTACCCAGCTGAGCTTCAGCGAGTCGATGAGAATCACTTTGTTCGGTATAAGTTTGCATTCCAGTGGTGCGATGGGCAAGGCGATCCGTGGTGGTCATTAGGCACAGAAGTCCCGGTCGTTGCACAGGCTCAGGATGGCCAGCTCGGCGATGGCGAGCCAGGTATCATGGCAATATCACCTGAGGTGCGAGAGAACTTGACACCAGGTAAGTGCCTGCAGTTATCGTATTCTTGAGATGCCACACTAATTTTTACAAGACGATGGTTGTAAAGCGTATGTTCGTTATTGCATCCCCTGAGTTTTTCTAACCTGACCATAGGCTTCAACCCCAAATGACCAAACATTTTTGTCGGCGTTGTCGGTCGAGTTCACCGTTGGTATACCAGGACAGCCCCATTTGCCTTCAACCAAATTGCGTCTTATTCTGCCGCGAAGTCCAAGCAAAGTCAGACTCTTCGTCGTGCGTGCAAACCCTGTCGTACAGCACAGAGTTACTACGCCTTCAACCGGCGAATCATCAGCCGGTTGCAGGGGACTCTATTTATCCGCCATTACCCAGTTATGTTGCCACGACATCGCGTCCCTTTGCTAAGGGAATGCACTGCCGGGACTGCGGTCGGCTCTCTACTAGGTACGCATTACTTTAAAGCGGTCCTTTCTTACTGAAACCGGTCCTAGATACAAATGGGAAGACTACGAGTGTAGTCACTGTCATGTAGGTTTCCCGACATACCCTTTTCGTGCAGCTCAAAATATCACCGATAGCGTATCTATGAGGCCCCTCGCTTTGCGTTCAACCACAAGGATTTTTGGCTCCAAGAACAAACCCTCAAATTCCACCAGTATCGTGTGGCGGGGGACTCAGGTCAGATATAAATTCGATTCGATGCCCCGTGCAAGAGCTGAAGGCACACACCGACAGGGATTGTGATCAGAGATTTGGAGTTCCAACCACGAGCGAATGGCTCGGCCCTCCCTTATGTTCAGACTTTTAACCTACCGGATAACAGGTACTTTTGTTCACTGGTAGTATCTGGTTGCGAGACACTATCATACTTTGGATTCTATTAGAGGATTCGTGCATTTGATCCCTGGCCACCCTAGTATCAATGCGGAGGCCAATGGTTTGTTCCAAGACTATCAGAAGCAAGCTGCCCGTGGCGAAATCCAATTTCGCCGTTGGCCACTCCGTGCGGTCAGTTTTCTTGCGTTATATCCTCACTACACTTGTATCCTGACTCTCATCAGCACAAATGTATGGGTTTATGATACTTAGTACTACTCTTGTTCTCAATGCTCCCTTACTAGGCAGAGGGCAACTGTTGTCGAATTACTTTTCACAAAACAGTGAGCGAGGCCTCTGCTGCCCTTGAAGCGGCTAATTCTAAATTACCAATCCTTTACAGCTGGTTCTCCTTACCAGGTCTGTTGTCTAAGCTGATTCGCATGACTTGAGAGAACCGACCTCAGTATAGTACATCGGAGGTTCCGACCGGACAATTCCCATGGAGGAAGGTGCCGAGGCAGTGCTCGGTGCGTTGGCGTTGATCAAAAAACGTATCGCAACCGCTCTGGGAAAAGAAGTCCCTTTCAACGAGGTACTGAGCGCTGCTTATATGGAGAAGCAGAAGATGGCAGTAAGTGATATACGTCTTCAGTCACCTCATAGGTCCATCACACCGTAACAAAATGTCGTTAGTTCCACAGTGATAGTGAGCGGGGTTTAGGCCCCATTATAGCCTCGCTTTCCTTAGGTTCCGCTGCCGAGATGCATTTCCGTCTTCACTCAAAATATACTGTGACGGAGGGTCACAGAAAAATTGCAATGAGTATTCTTTTGAGACATGTGTGTCTTCTAGATCTTCAAGTCGAGTCATAGTTTCACCTGTGATTTCCCAGGGCGACGTCTTGGTCATGGAAGGAGCTGGTGTGCAAGAGTACTATGAGTAAGTCCCTCGCACTGGCATGACAGACTCAGCCGTTACTCAATCAATTCCCATGATAGACACGCGGTCGTGCCCAAGAATTTCCGTATGGTCGCCACAGCTCGACTTATTTCACCTGAAAATTACATGACCTAAGGACGAAGTTGACGGAGTGTGTCCCATGATCACGATTATGTCTATTTACTATATTATATTATCCCGACTAGCTAGTGCACCTTGTCTACATTCGATACCATGTCGTATGGCTTAATGTTACGATCGCTGTCTCTGTCCAGGAGGAGGAAGTGGCAAAGCTCTGTCACGACGTGATGGCGGTCGGTTTTGCTCTTGTCCGTGTTTCGAGTTGGGCGATCGCTGAGATTGTGACTGTAGTGACTGTATATCCCCCTTTGAACATACGTTTACCTTGTCTGCTCAAGAAATCACATGTTGTTCACTCACCGTCACAGTTTGCTTCTGTTTCGAATAAAAAGCAAAAAGATCAGCGATCTGTTGCTCTAATACTTGCCGCTCCTTCTGAAGGCGACCGACTTCTTGTGTGGATATCAACACCTCTCGCGTAAGCTCTTTCTTGAATTCTTCAACGTGGACTGTGCTTGATAGTAAGCTTATGGACTAGAAGAGGTAATAGAACTTGATACTAACTCTGGACGTTGATCGCAGTAGCTTCTTTCATGGCCTCTACGAATCTGAGCCGCTCGCCACGTATATCACCTGAAAGTTCTATATTGGATGAAACAGCTTAGTTCCTATGATGTGGGGTAGATATGCAGAGAAGCCATTACCGCTTACGAGAGTACGTAGCATTCTCTCTTGATCTTGTCGTTGACGTTCGATGACCCCTAACACCGATTCAGTGGCTAGAATATATCAATTTTAATTTAGAACCCCAGTATCACACAACAAAGTTTGGCTTGGGCTTACAGTATGTGTTTCGCATCTCTGCATTCTTACGCATATCTTCGTTGAGAGCAGCGACCAGACCGTTCATTGTGTTCAGTAGATGGGCGGAATCACGATCTCGTTGCTTGCTGTCTTCGGCCAATCTCCGTATGCCTTGCAATAGCGTGAATGTCCGAGTCCTTGTCTGACTGACACCTGCATCCGAGTTCCCGAGCCCCTCTGGGTCACCTTGATGTTCGTCGATATCTCCTAGTGTCTTGCATAGCTTCTGCACGTCCTCCGCGATCGCCATTATATGTGCCGTGCCACCATTGACGAACGTTTCGAGCCACTTCACGGATAAATCATATACCGAGTTCAATGCACCAGTCATAAGTAAACATAGTAGAACTGCTACGCACTGTGTTGAGCTCGTTCAAATAACGCACGCTTTCCGCTTGCTGTTCCACGAGCTGAGCACGAGTATCCTCGTCCTGGTGCAGAACGTCATCATTATTATGTGTCTGCACATCGCCCGTAGTCTCCTTGAGGTTGTGCACCGTTGATTCGCACGCGGCCTGACCGACCGGTTCCACCACCTGCTCGCTGTGCTCGACGTGCTTTCGTAAAGTTGGATCCTGGACATTCAGTACATCCAACCGACTCGCAGCACTCAAAATTGATCGTACCTGTGAAGCGCCAAGTCGTGGTCCTTGCGGCGGGACCGAGGATACTACGTCGGCCTTAGAGACAAGTAGTTCCACTAGTATGTTAAGTTGCCGTCTGATGTCCTCCAGATCGACGAGTTCTCTCCCAGGGCTATGGCTATCTAGCGAAGAGGCAGAAAGTTCTTCCCCAGTGGGCCCTGGCTTGGCCCCACCTTCGGCGGTACCACTCAGTGTACTGGTCTTTAACATTGCCTGAATTTCCTCCAAGGCTTGAAAGATCTCTGCTTGATTGCTCCGCAGTCGCTCGTCAACAGCCTGAGTTATAGATGTGAAACTCCCATCATGTTGTTGCGTGTCCAAGTGTGCTAGCGCGCTCCGCACATCGTCAACGGCCGTGTGTATTTCTGTTAGGTGTCGAGAGTCCTCCTCACGTCCCAGAACGGCAACGCGCACGTTGGCTGCAGCATTTCGCACGTCGTTCTGTATGGCCTCTAGCTGGTCACTTATCTCTGCAGTCTTGATAAGCTGTCGCTCTGCATGTACGTCCATGACATCGAGCAATGCGTCACCGGTCCAACCCATTCGAGAGTCTACATGCGATGTGGTTGATGTTGGAGAATATGATATTTCGGATGCATGGCGGTGATGTGAAAGTGGGGAGTCACGAGCACGCATCTCATCGCGAAGACGGAAAGCGGACTTGGGCCTGGACGACAGTGCTGTATGACCTGAGGTCGCAGAAACGGGCGAAGTAAGGCGATCGCTGACCGAACCATCCAGAGGTGAGACCTGAGAAGATTTAGGACCCGTTAATTGCTCGGCAGTAGCAGCCATCTCGACAATATTGACCGGGTTCCCGGGCTTGGCCACCTCTGGAACCGTCTCCGGCTCGGGGTTGCTGGCCAGTTGTTTGTGGGAAATAAAGTGTGAGGCCCTATGGAGTGCGGGTCGACGGGAGACGCGTAGAGGGGAGGTGCCCGACGTTGAATCATTCTGCATTTCAGCGAGACGCTTACGGACTACAGAGCGACGACCAAGATTAAGGATAGATGGGCTATGCAAATGGCTATGCATAGATCGTGTGGAGGAGCCTGACAGAAGCTGTGGACTAGTTGAAGGTGCAGGCTCCAGATCCCTTTCCCGCGCGTCGACAAGGTTTCTTTGGTTGGAGGTGATCTCTGCCGAGAGCTGCTCTTCCGGGGGCTCATGATTCCTCGTCGGAGAGGGTGTGTGTGTGTGCACGGACGATGCATCTCTGGAGGGCGGTGAGGACTTGCGACCCCACGGTACTGGTGAGTCGGTTTCCGTTATTGTGATGCCCTTGCTTGCTTGATCGGACATGGGGGAGCTGGAAAGAGCCGGTTGAGAGAAAAGTGTCTCAGTGCTAATCCGAAGAGAACTCCTGATCTCTGCTTTGGTGCGCCCGAGCATTTGCATTTGTTTGTCTTGGCCTCGCAAAATGACATCCCTTGAGCACGGGCGTAAGTTTGTTGTCAAGGATGCATACACTGGGACCTCACCAAATGGCGCTGACCCACGCTGCCCTATCTTTCACAGTTGGAGCGGCGAAGCGTTGTTTCTCCTTCCCGTCGAATATTAGTTCAAACACTTTAGGATCTGCAGAGTTTTCCATCGTGGGTAGTAATGCCCTTTGCTCTACACCGATGTCACCTGAGGTGAGAGATTTTGCGTCTGTGCATGCGCTCAACGAGACAACATCCGTCCGTCGAATACCTTGAGTGGTGGCTGATGTTAGGAGTATGTGCGACTGGTGAAGCACTGCGTCGCAAGGTATCCATACTGGTAAGATTGGGGACGAGGCAGATGTAGGTTGGCTAAGATGCAGCAGTGGACCCATGTGTAGGGAGTAAGTCGGAGAAGTGCAGATCCTGGACCCCAGACTACCGCTATCGGGAGCGAACGGATCGGACTCATCCTTGGCTCTGGGAGGAATCTTGGACAAATTTTCGTCAGGAAAAGACTGCCCTGCCTCCTTCGAACAGATATGTGGCTCCAGTTTCTCCTTCCCGAACCGCTTTCCTTTCTTGAATACAGACAACAGATTCCGGAACGATTGTCGTAAAGGAGATGTTTTCTTCTGAACTTGGGTACGAGGGGTGAACAGGCCCACGTCTGCACGATGGGTGCGGACAGGTGTATCCCGCGTCCCCTGCGTTGGCAAGGCTCTCTGGGAATTATCAGCGCTCATGGACTCAAATCGCTTGATGAGCTCCCTGGTCGAACGCCGCCGCCGCGCGTCATTAACACCCGGGTTTTCCCCTGACATCGGAATGGAGAAGTATTCCTCGTAGGGCTCGGGACCACACTCCTGAGGCGAACGAAACTCTGGCGGCATTGGAAAGGAATCTTGGTCGCCGTCTTCGTAACGAGAGCCATGCGCTGACGACGAGGAACGTACCCGAACCAAGCCAGCATTGCTTCTGGGCATAGACCTCGGACCTATAAAAGTGAGTGTCGTGTTTTGCTGAGCCGTGGGTCCTCCCAAAGGGGTGGAAAGATCCTCTGAATCTGAAGTAGCGGCACTGGACCCATGACATATACGATGAGAGTATAATGAATAAATTTCAGAGACGTTATCCATGTGTGCATGAAAATAGTTGATATGTCCAAGAGTCGTGATGAAGGTATGTTAACAAGCTAACGGTCCTGCCCGTGGTCAAGATGCAACATGGGCCCGTCTAGGTCGAAATTGGGGCTGAGATAATCCATGGATACATGGTGTATCGCTCGTTTAATTTCCGCTAGTTTGAATTTGAAGCAACACGCTCTTAGTTGGGATCAGGCAGTTGGTCGACAATTAAGTTGGGGGGTTCGAGCTCCGCAAAAATGGTTCGCTGTGGTCACGGGACGGTTAGCGCTGACTCCCCAGTACCGCGTCGTTTAAACGTTGCTTGTTGACGTCTACGAGTCCTCAGCACCCCTCACGTCGCACTTTCGGGTCCTTTCTCCGATAACAGGCATCGTTGGGACTCGGAGAAAGTTGGCTCTTTCTGGTGTATTCTAATTTTTCACCCGGCTTCGCGGAGGCACTGGGTAGTGGATACTGCTTGCATTTGCAGTTGAACTGGTTACCCGACAAGGAAGGGTTCTGTGCGGGACTTTACAAGAAATGTATGGGCATTTGTTATATGCCACTTTTTGGGATGTTCCTGACATATGACACGGGAGATATACTATGGACTTCTTCAAACCCAATTGGTTGACTAATCTTAAATTGTACACGCTCTGGGTGTACATTGCGGTCTTTCCTTTGCTGAGCGGATGCGAACATCTTAACAATTTTCCATGTGGGATAACACATTCTGAAACCTAAGTTGTGGTGTTGAAATCGCTACCTCTAGTATCGACCCCCACATTGTCAGCCCTATCGCAGAACGAAGCCGCACCGAACCCACCACCACCTTCTTCGGCGCCTACAACTCCCCCTTCGAGGGCCGTTGGACGGCTTCCTGCATTGGGGTGAGTTTATTTCTGTTCTTTAGGCCCACTTTCGTTAAATGATATTTCAGTTGGAATACTTGGAATGCATATCGCTGTGGTTGCGAAGCCCATTATCTTTGCCCTTCCTACCACTAAGACATGCATGCAGAGATTTCCGAAACGGCGGTGCTTTCTGCTGCGCATTCATTTGTTTCCCTGGGCTTGCGAAAAGCCGGTTACGAATACGTAAATATCGATGTACGTCTCTCCCCAACTATTTCTCTCATTTTACCCACTCTATATTTACCACACCTCAGGACTGCTGGTCCCTGTCCAATCGCCACCCCGATACAAACAAACTGGTCCCCGACCCAGTGAAATTTCCCCGTGGCATCAAAGCTCTAGCTGATGACATTCATGCTTTGGGTTTAAAAATTGGCATTTACAGGCAAATAGTATTTGCTGTTCAGGTGTTTTGGCACTCTAACCATGAATATAGCGACGCAGGCACCAATACCTGTGCAGGGTTTCCAGGTTCGTTGGGTTACGAGGCTATTGACGCTGCTACCTGGGAGTCTTGGGATATTGACTGTGAGCTCCATGATTGCCGCAATCCATGTGTTGTGTTCTTTTAAGCTTACACCACACTGATCAGACTTGAAATATGGTAAGTCGTCTATGCAACTGATATGGTCTGACACCTATCGATAATCTCACAGATAATTGTTACGTCCCATCAAACTGGAATGATACTAGCGTGAGCTCCAAATCCTTTCCAGTCTCCCAGAACAAGGATAACATACCATACTCTCCGTGTCATAGACTCCCCCAGGGGGTGATTGGTAGTAAGCCCGGTTCGTCATGCCTATCTAACGGACACTCAGAGGCCTTCATAGCAATTCGAACTCTGCCATCCGGTTTCGTGGCATGGGGTATGTCATCTACTGCCGTATCTTAACACTTCGTATCGCGTCTCATTTGACATGTGTTGCTCATATCAGCCATGCTATCGCTAACAATCTTCCGCCAATGCAGTTTAGCCTCTGCATCTGGGGAGAAGCGCACGTGTGGACATGGGGTGCTCGCGTCGTATGTCGACTATCGACCATATATGGCTTTATTATGCTTAGATGTCTTCACCTAGGGTCACTCCTGGCGTATGTTAGGAGATTCGAGGTGCGTAGCATTGGGACAAGGGTCCGGCCTCACTTGCGATTGATACGGTACCAACATTAGCCCGACCTGGAAGTACATAAAGTCGATCATGAGCCAAAACGTTGACCACTTGTCCTCGGTTAACTTTTTCGCGCACAATGACATGGATATGATGGAAATCGGCAATGGCAACTTGACGATCCAAGAGGAACGTACACACTTTGCAGTGTGGGCATTCATGAAAAGTCCCATTTTACTTGGTACTGATGTGTGTGATCTCTCCTTCCGCTTATTTCCGACCTCGCTGAACACTAGGATCTGACTTGTTTGCAGCTTACGAAACTCAGCTCCGAAGAGGTAAAGATCATCACGAATGTGGAGCTTCTTGCGTTCCACCAGGACAGCGCCTATGGCAAACCCGCCATGCCATATATATCGTCCACAACAGCCGCTACGAAACCACCACAGTTCTACTCTGGCAAGTCTACTAGGGGTATTCACGTATTTGTCGTGAACACGAACGACACCTCTGCGACGTTTAATATCAAATTCGCCGACGTACCAGGACTGCACTCAAGGAATGTCCGTGTACACGACATGTGGACATCAACGGACCTGGGTACATTTTCGGGCAGTTACATTGTCACCTTAGCCGCCCATGATACAGCAGCATTGCTCGTTACACCAAGAAGTGGGCGAAAATAGACAGCTTCCTCGATAATTGGACATACACGTCGATTCTTCCATTCTGTTCATTATAGTTCACATGCCAGTGCGTGAGAAAGTATATTCCCGTGTCTGGATTACTTTACTTTCGTAGGAAACGGTCAGTTAGGAGTTACTTAAGTACTTGCTGTAAGGTGGCGGACTGTGTGTGGCAGCACTTGTATGGACGGACTGTTCCGGGGTGTCCTAGCTTCAATGCCTCAGATGCATTGGATCAGTCTCACCTCGGATCGCTGGACTTGGTTTAGCTGCCCTAGGTGCTGTGTATCCTTTCATTCCTTTCTACCTTAGTTTCCCCATCGCGTTAGCGGTTCCTGTCATCTGATGAGACGTCAGACGAGGCACGTTTCGCGGACAGCGGGTCCACGAGCACAAATGCCAAGATGACAAGACGGTGAGAACGCACACAAGAAGAGAAAGAAAACACTGATATCGATTGGCACGAAGTGGTTGTGTTAATGCCATCCTCGACGAGGAGGCTGCTTGAATACATTCGAGTCCCTACGGTGGTAAGAAGGAGCGTGTGTCGGGGATGAGTAGGTACATGTGTCGTAGTTGTGCCGGACGTACAGGAAAATTGTAAGAAAAATGTCAACAAAATGAAACTGTATTAAGGGATGTATTGGAAGCGTGCTGGTGCCGCGTGGCTGCGGCTAACTTGAAGGGTCGATCGTCGTCGCCTAAAGCACAAAGAAAGAGAAAAACAGATAGGGTAGAAAAGGAAGGGCGGGAGGCTGTGAGAGCGGGAAAGAGGGTGATTTGTTCGCAGTTATCTTACACCGGTGGTCGAGTGTCGAGGCGAGACGTGGAACGAAGATGAACAGTCGAACGTCGGAACGCGTGGCAGACGGGTGCCCCGACGATTACGGTCGTTCCGCTCCGATTCCGATTCCGAGCGTAAATCCAAGGCGCTACTGTACCTAGTGGGTGTCCCTGGTGGACTCCCTCTAAGTGCGAGATGGGCGGTCCAAGCACAGTCGCGTAGCGTCGGAGCTTGGAGCACGGTCTCGGTGGCCGACGAGCGGACACGTACATCGGAGTTTGGAGCTTGGTATTAGTGGTCCCCTGCTATTGCGGCTGCACGGCCTATCTACACGTACATACTAGCCACCTCTCCTGTGAACAGCCCCGCTGCAAAAATCCTGGCCACCAAGCCACGAACGCAGGGAGTCAGCAGAAGTCCATCACAGCATACAGCAGCAAACCAACCCAATCAGTGGGCCTGTTGAATCACCAGCGCAGCTTCGCTGCGGGAGCCTTACCCGCCCCCGCAGCTCACCTCTCAGGCTGGGCCCTCAGGCTTCGCCCGACGGCGCTACGCGCTGCCCCGTATACCCAGCGATCTCTCGCATACGACGCACACCACTATTCTCACAATCCTCACTCACATCATAAGTCAAATATCCGATTCGCTCCCAGGCGCCAAGACAGTTTGAATTGGCGATGCTACCCAACCGAACCCTCGGCGGGTTTCAAAGGTTCCTGCTCAGGTCAGGGTGGGTTCTCAGGTACTGGGCTGGGCCGGGGCTCGGCCACCTAAGCCCACCTTCATACAATTCTACTCCATCCCACCTTCCAACTTATCCTGGGCATCCCTTCTCAGAACCCTTCCAATGCACCAACCCCTGACAAGGAACATTGTGGTCACTTTAGGCTGGGGCTCTGAAGTGAACATGGACTCGGAGCATCATGTGAAATTAACGTGATCTCTCATCAACAGTGACAGCCTCAGCCCTTGCACAGTTGCACTGCATGGCGGTGCATCATCGCACTGTGTGTGATTGATTGGGGTGCGCACACTACCCGCATTGACGGTTGGACAAAGAGAGTGTGGATATACTGTCCTGTATGGTTGACAGTGGAGAAACTGAGAAAATAGGGCTGAGGAGGAGATGGGTGGAATGCGTAACATTAATTCCTAGAGACACACTCACACTCATCACTACCAGGTTGTATGACGTGGCAGGGCATGATGTACGATTATGCGCTGTACAACGGAGGGGGCAACGCCAGGACATCGGGTGGCACTGATCGATGTGGTGACAAATGGGAATGAATGGATGGTTTCTGTTTCTGTCCAATCAAGACCAGGACTGTGGGTTGTCTTTTGAGACAAAATAATATTTCTGTGTATTACAGGATACTGATACAATTAAAAAGTGGAATACAACATCAAGGGCTACTATTTTTTTTCTGCACCTACTCCCTGAGCGAGTTGGATCTGTGAGACAAAAAAAATCAATAAATTCACGCCCCACAGGTATCAGACTATCAGTTCCGATGTACTGACCTCTTCATTGGTAATCGTTCGTAGTTCACCCGGGACAGTAACTTTGCCCTGCACCGTCGAGGCCACCTCTTGAACAGACACGGGGCAACCCGAAGCGAGCCAGTAGCGGATCTCGTCAGGGACAACTTCAATGACAGCCACGCGAGGGTCGTTCTCATCGCCTTTGTGGATACCATCCCCGAGATCACCAAAATATGATCCGATGCTGAATAAAACATCAGCCTATTTAGCTGCCGGCGACCCTTCATTATATCAGGACCCGAAGGCACCGAGACATACCTCGAATTCCAATACTTTTTTATGACGGACCTATCCTCGGTCACCCGAGCCAACCCCGAAATGCTTGCCCAATGCATAGAAGACGTGTGGAAAAAGCTGACGTTTACGTGGTTGTCATTTTGAATTTCCCGGAATTTGGGCGAGCTGTTGTTTGCGATAAAAGCGAGGTTGATTAAGCCATTTGAGGACTCTACAAAAATATTCAAGACGAGGTATAAATATACGCTTAGTAAGCCTCACGGCAAGCTGGGGTCATCGCTCGCGAATGGAGATGGCCGTCCGATGCACGCGTCGTTAGCATACCGGTCTCAGCCCCCTGAATGATCTTGTTCAGATCTAGCAATATTTGGATGAAATTCGCATATTAGTACGCTTCGAATTCCTTGTGTGGTGGGGGTACGTACCTTCGATCTTTTGAAGCAGGGCCACATTATTATTCTGGGCTTGGGCAACAAAAGGGTCGAGTTGGACGTTGGATGACATGATAGAATTTTAAAGCGAGGAGCATGTCCGATTTTTATACGCTGAATAACTCCTATCTGCCGCTCCACGGCTCCAATGTAATGACGTCGCACTGAGTTCGAGTACGGCAAAATCAACTTTGTACATTATTTTGCCGACAGAGGATGCCAAGCCCGGGCGTTGAGTTTGAGGCTTGTTTGGCAAGCATCTGCATCTGACAGCTGGCAGGCAAAGTCATATCATGCAACATGCAACATGCGTTCGCCATCATTTGGGCTATGCTACACAAGCCCATCTTACATACATGGTACATGGAAAGTCGTCCCTGACTATGTTGTCGAGTTATCACGGGTTAGATCATTATTACGTGGATCATGACGAGAAGTGGAAATGCAATCATGATGGAATCGAAAAATAAGGAGACGATTGTCTCAGAATAATATTAATGTACAAATGTACCGATGGACACACTCTTGGCATTTCTAAATAAGAGACGCCAAGCATATCATCTCCTTTAGTCTATATATATATTAATGTCACATGAACGACCATAGAATACAGGCAGTAAGTTACCGTATTCTCATCTACTTTTTTATTGGATGGAGTGCCACACCGTGACAGAGAGCGTGGGGACATCATTTTTTGACAGGCACCGCTCCCCGGCAAGCTGCAGCGCTCAGCGTGTGCCTGGTGTAGGGTTTGAAATTGAAGCTGAATGAAAAGGTGGGTGGTTTCGAGGGAACTGGTGAGTCCAACGGGGCCCTTGGCTCTTCTTTTAATAAGAAGAGAAGGACCGACGGACGGACGGCAGACTGGGAGGAGTTGCGTCCTGGCCGTAGACCGGGACATGAGATTTACCCACGTGAAGGTTAAGCTGACGGACGTCATGAACTCGATTAAGTTAGTGCAGACTGCGAAATGTGTCAAAAGGGTCCCTTTCTCCCTCCGAGCCTCTACACTCCCCCCTCTTCACAATGCATCGGTCCCTCCGTTCGCGCATTCGAAACATCTCTCCCCGCGATGCCATCCTCATCCTTCTCGGTGCTGCCTCAATGCATATTTACTCTTCGTTCTTACCCCACTTCCACGAATCTCCTTCCATAACCTTCAATACCCATCTGTCCCCGCAAGAGCCTCTACACAACATCCCCCTACCTGTGCCGACTGTATTAGACTCATGGCATCCCCCCCAACCTCCGAGTCGCAAGCCTCCATCTCCATCACCTCCTATACCTGACCTTGAACGTGAAATACCCGAAACAGAACTTGTCAGTCATGCACCAGGCTGGACGATCTTTCGCAACCTCTACATGGCTGATGGTACCTTATTCGTCGTCACATCTGGCCCAAAATCCTTTCCAAGTATCGACCTTGTGACTTCGACCGGTCTTCCTGCTCTTAATACGCCGGAGAGCATCGCCGAGCGGATGCCTACGGATCGTGACATGTCTATTATCACTCCACAAGAGGCACATCAGCGCTGGGGAAGTCAATCCCTCACGGAACTCAACAACGTATTTCCTGTTGAGGGTTCGACTGTGCGCCCTACTTCACTGCCATCCGGATCTTCGCTCACTTTTGAACCCCATTAGTTCCTTTTCAATGATCCCGGCCAATGTGGGTTGTATTCGTTTCTCTTCACGTCTCACTCTCATCATTCACCTGGAAACAGTCCTTAATCATTACTACCATTTCTGTGCGGAACTCCTGTTCGGCGCTTGGGCCTTTTGGCACGGCACCTTTCGGGATTCTACTGCTCATATACCACCCTTAACCCGGGCTATTTTCCCCCATGCGACGGCCGAGGAATGGCGAGATGGACCTGGGATGAATTTTTTCTTCCTCCGATCGGCTTGGCCGTCGCTCACCGTCGAGACGGAACCTGACTGGTCAGATCGCGTGTCCTCTACGGCGCTTCGCCCTGGTGAACTCCGTGGGCGCGCGTGGTGGTTTGATACTGTCCTCCTCGCCGATCGCAGTGCTGCATTCCGGGGGCCGGAATGTGGCGAGCGCACGCAACGCGTCGCAGCTGAGGCTGTGAAAGGTGTTGTTCCGCGCGAGAGCCACACTGGATTCCTCGAGCGCGGTTGGTGGGAGCCAGTGCGTCGCCACGTGCTGCGCTTTGCGGGCGTGAGTGGGCACTTCCTGGATATCGGCAAGCGCGCGTTCAACCGTGTTTCGCGCGGGTCACCAAGAATTGGCGGCGTTGAGGAAATTGTGGTTACTTACATCTCGCGCCAAGCTGTTAGACGACATCTGATCGTCGAGGACCATGAAGGCCTTGTGGCGGCCCTTACCGAATTGTGTGAGAGGCGCGGCTGGGAGCTTAACATCGTAGCCATGGAGCGTCTCTCGAAGGAAGAACAACTGGCAATTGCAGCACGGACGACAGTGAGCATCCCGTCACCAGCCCACTTTCCCCTTTTCGTTAACCATTCGTTCTTCGGCCAGTTCCTTGTCGGCGTTCACGGGAACGGATTGACCCACCTGATCATGATGCCTGTTACTCCGATATCGACCGTGATCGAACTGTTCTATCCCGAGGGCTTCGCGCATGATTATGAATGGACGACGCGAGCTCTAGGAATGAAACATTTCGCTGTATGGAACGACACGTAAGTTTTTTTTTTCATCTCGCTTCTGCTGAAGCGGAAAGGACATGCTCTCGCTGATCCGATGTCAATCCAAACTGTAGCGCCGCATCATATCCAGATCCCAATGCGATACGGCCTAATTACCCCGAGGGTTTCCAGGGAGAACAGATCCCTGTGTATGGACCTTCTGTTGCGAAGCTCATCGAAGACAGAGCGGATGGGCTCTTGTCATAATATTTTCTAGGATATCGACCTCCTATTTTCGGGGGTCTTGTCTGTAGACTTCTGCTTCATATATCGACTGCCGTGCCGCCGAATAATCCTGTTATGTCACACGGACGCATCTTCTTTTGGACATGTTGCACTTTATCCAACGTCATTTTTTCCCTTGGGCTCCGGTGCAGTGGATATGTAGTGTCCAATGCATTTTTCAAAGGACATGCTTGGGACTGATAAATAATTCCTTTGATGATAGTTTGATGATAGTTCTCTGGGGCGTAGAATGAATGTATACACTTCTTTTTTGGTTCGTCTTCGCGAACATCATGTGATTGATTTTCGAAGTCGAAGACACGTCGAAAACGCCAAATTGACGCCATGATTAATTGATTCATATGGGAGAATATCCGCGGACCAACTTTGTCCAGCTGTACACATCTCATTTCAATTGCCGATGAGGCTCAACTGTACTACAACGCGTAACTATACAACGTGGGACGGCGAAGAGGCAGATTACGGAATTCCACGAATTACATCCTTTCAGTTGAGGCACAACACTTCGTATTCCTGTAGCAAGCGAGCGTGTTAGTAAACGCTTCTGGCTAAACACATCGTCAGAATTGGTACACACATCGACGACAACCTCAGTGCCACTGTAGGCCAGGTGGGCGCCCGGGAGATGCTCCCCAATCTTGGCAGCATGCACGCCATCGTTATAGTTGACACGCGCAACATAAAGCTGAGCGTTGTTTGCGTCCGTTCCACCCTCCACAGGGGTCGCACCCAGTTCCCGGATACTCAGCTGGTAGCTGAAACTTACCCAGCGTATTGCGCGGGGGTCGCCGATAAGAACTTCGAACTTGTTGAACTAAAAAATTTTCGAGGTGAGCTTCAAGCCAAGAGAAGCGAAGAAGGTGAGTGAAAATTTTTGTGTAATTTACCTCGATAACTCGACCGCCATACCCGATGGCCGCACCTTCCTTGAACACGCGAGAAGCTTTTCCAATCTCTGAACAAACATAAGAATAATATTAATGGAACGTCAAGGCAGGGTGTGACCAAGTCGACCGAACTTACGGAGACTATCTTCGAAATACGCCCGTGCGATATAGATCGGATTGCCATCTTTGTCTCTTCCGGCTTCTAGAGCCGAGTTGGGAATCTTCTCACGTCCTTCGACGAGGACCCAGGCCGTGGGAGAACGAGGTCCGTGGTTGCGGAACTCTTCGGTGCGCGCATGAGCATCACGCTGCCACGACTGCGCACCCCACGTGAGGCTTTGTTTCTTTTTTGACGATGGTAGGTACGTGTCAGGAAAAAAAAGGTGAGGGTAATAGTGCGGTGGAAAAGCAACTCACTTCTTCCTCGGTTTTCTTTTTCTCGTGTTCGTGCCAGGCGTAGTAGCCACCGCCAATAAGGGCTGCACCTGCCAAGAGCCCACCTCCGATCTGGACGAGTCGTGAGTTTAGTCTCTGGGGAAAAATTCAGAGATCTTTTACCTCGAGCTCTTTCTTGCGTTTGTCATCCAGGTCCCACCATTTCTTCTTCTGTTCCTCATGGGGAATTTCAACGGTCTGATCAGGGTGTCGGCTACAATCATCCGGCTGATGAACATCTTGTCCTTGATAGTGACCTAGAACAGGCATAAGGGTTAAGTTTGATCGATGACAGAGATAAACGATCGATTGCCGTACCCGTATCATGTGGTGGGCAGTATGGGTTATGATTGTCCCACTCGTCGTCTGGGATGCGACCCCACAAGGCAGGCGTCGCGGGAGGAGACCAATCGCCCTGAGTATAGTCATAAAAATAAGACAATAATTAGATCTGATTATGCGGGGGCACTGGGTACCTGGGACCTATGTGGCTGGATTATTTTGTATCTGACACCTTAGGAAGAATGATGTGAGACTGGGGAATGGGGAATCATCGCGGTTGACCAAGGACTTACTTTGGTATTCGACAATGTCGCCGTAATTGTATTGAGTTCCGGGTTCCCAGGTAGAGACTGTCATCGTTGGTGGGGATGAAAGGTAGTGCCCATGGTTGAGGGTTTGCGCCCTTATATCACACAGGGGGGCAAGAGCGGATAGCAAATAGTCGACTATGGAAAAGAACGAAGTTGACTAGATTGTTCTTACAAAAAATAATAAAACAATTAAGTGATTTGCTGCCAACCTCTTATATGCCACGAACAATTGTACATTAGGTATAGTTATGTACCTTATAGAATTCGATGTCGACATATAAGAGGTTGGCAGCAAATCATTATTTTGAAAGGAACGAATCCCAATCACATCGGTGCCTTGGCTTGGCCGGCTGAAACAATGAAAAATACCCTGAGCGGCTGAGCCTGAGAGCGATCACCACCCCAGAATCCCAGAATGTGCCTAATCAAAGGTTGCCCTGAGGCTGAGGCAATCGGATCATGATACGTCGGCGCGCGCAGACACGGAGGACACGGTCATTCTTTAGCGCTCTCACCGGCTCATCTTTCGCTGCGTCTTACTGGAAGAAGAAATCATCGCGCGGCGGCCGACCAGATCAGGTAACTCGGACCCAAGCTGGAAACTATGGGCGTTCTGGTAGGCGTTCTCTTTTCACCGTCGTACCCCCATTAATCATCACGTATCGAAGTCGCGCTCTCGCGCTTATACATGTCTGTCCTAATCTATACTCCTCGGTGGACTCCTGAAAGTATGGGTTATCACAGAGTATGGGGTACGGCAGACTCGGAGACACTGTACTACGCCTAGGGACTGGGTTGTTACAGGAGAGTATGGTTGTAATAGCTACGCCACGATTCACCGTTTGTTCGTCTCTCCGAATCCATCCGCGTATGCAATTTGATATATATTGGTATTGATCAATGATCCCTTGATTCCATGATAGCCTGTAGGGGCGTACGGTAAAATGTGAACATTTTTTGATTCATGTTGCGAACGTCGGGTGACTGATTTAAAAGCCGGAAGGCACGTCGAGAAAGCGAAGTCGACTGTATGGAAATTTCGGCGGTATGCTGTGCGCACTAACTTAGTACTGTGCACATCTCATTTTTGAAGCTCAACAGCATTAAAATACATTACCATACAACCAACAGCGTGATTTTACCAGGACAAAAGGTATGGAAATTGCACAAAGTGTATTGGGCGACCCGACTCATTCAGTTGAAGCACAATACTTCGTAGTTCTTCAGCCACCGTGTCAGAAGCGCATCTTGTTGACCACACTATTAACCTGTCACTTACATAGACAATAACCTCCCTGCCGTTGAAGGCCAGGTGCGCACCTGGGAGATTCTCTCCCACCTTGGCAGCATGCACGCCACCATCATATCTGACCCGCGCGACATAAAGCTGAGACCCGTCTCCATCCCTCCCACCTTCCACGGGCTTCGCGTGCAGTTCCTGGACATTCAGCGTGTCCCTTGCTGCTACCCATCGTGTCGCACGGGAATCGCCCATAAGAACCTCGAACTTATTGAGCTAATTTTTTAAAGTGAGCTTCAAGCCAAATGTGTTAGTGTGAGTACACTTACTTCGATAGCTCTACCACCAAATCCAATGATTGAACCTTCCTTGAACAATGGAGAAGCTCTGCCAATGTCTAGACAAAGGAATGGAATACAGATGAGGGAAAGAAACCAATTGACCGAACGTACGGATACCACCGCTGTAATACGCCCGTGCAATGTGGGTCGGATGGCCATCTCTGTCTTTTCCGGTCTCTATGGCTGAGCTTGGGATCTTGTCACGTCCATCAACAGGAACCCAGGTCATGGGAGCACGAGGTCCGCGGTTGCGGAACTCCTCGGTGCGCACATAAGCATCACTCTGCGAACCCTGCGAACCCCACGTGAGGGCTCGTTTCTTCGACGTTAGTTAGTAGGTAGAGGTCAGAATGAGAGTGCGGCAGGAACCCACTTTCTCTTCTGTTTTCTTTCCCTTGACCTCATCCCAGGCGTGGTAGCCAGCGCCAATAGTGGCGGTACCTGCCAAGAGGCCACCTCCGATCTGGAAGAGCCGTGAGTGGCCTCAGATAGAGAT
Source organism: Russula lepida (assembly GCA_003316425.1). Taxonomy (NCBI): domain Eukaryota; kingdom Fungi; phylum Basidiomycota; class Agaricomycetes; order Russulales; family Russulaceae; genus Russula; species Russula lepida. The sequence goes on from QFEZ01000198.1 coordinate 366,562, forward strand.
ACAAGACAAAAGAGAGAGATCTGCACCTCAACCTGTGTCTTGCGATTGTCATTATGTTCTCCGTGGGGAACTACAACAGTCTGACGTGGGTGCCAGCTGCAGTCGTCTGGCTGATGTACATCTTGGCGGTTGTAGTCGCCTTGAAAAGGCAAGACGATGAAGTCGATTTATGGCAGAGATAAACGACCAATTACCCCTTTCATAAGGAGGGCTGTATCGCTGATGTTCTTCCCACCTGTCGTCTGGGATATGACTCCACAAGGAAGGTACAATAGGAGGAGCCCAACCACGCTGGTTACAAAGATAAGTGATCATCGGGCTTGATTGGGATTGGTTGTGGTCACCTGAGACCTATGGGGAAATATTACTTTGTATCTAGCACCTAGGGAAGGACGATGAGAGAGGAAAACATCAAGTTTGACCAGGACTTGCGATATTCGACGATGTCGCCAGAATTGTATTGAGTTCCAGGTTCCCAGAGAGGGACATCCATTATTGACGGTGTAGCAGGGGTTGGAATGACTTACATAATCAGAATTGGCATGAGGCAGACACGAGTCGACGGGGCCAGGTAGGCCAGTACAGCGCAGACACGGCGTATATCCTCATTATTCTCACCTTCTTTCATTTCCCGGATCATGGACTTTTCGCCATCTCTCCCTTCGGTTCCGCGCTTGCGAATAACTCGCCATTCGCAGCTTTCCCCTTTAGATGACGATCTCTCCCGTACTCCTACTGCCGGACCGTCGCGTCTTCACGCGTTGCAGCATGAGGAGACTGAGGATACAGACGCCACGCCGCGACTCACCGTTAGCTCGTCCCTCCCATCTGTGTATGCTGTGACGGAAGACACGCCTGCTGCTCGGCTGCGCGCACTGCTTGCCCAGGTGCCAAACACGTCATCCGTGTCGCGCACACAGCTGCTCCACGAGACTCCTCCTTCACTGCCTTCAGATCGCGAGTCTGACTTTGAGCCACCCCCGAGGTGGGAAAACTCATCGATAAACTCGAGCTCGGCTCGCGAAAGCCTCAGGAGTTTGTTCACGCATGCCCTCCGCGATCCTGGAGATACGCCACGGAAGGATGTCCGGAGGAATAGCATCGATTTGAGCGAGGTGGAGGATACTCCGAGAAGTGGTCGGGTAATGGAGGAACGAGCGAGGAATAAGGGAAAGAGGATGAGTTTTAGTGATGAGGAGTTGGACAAGTCTTCTCGTGAGTTTGGTATTCATTCTTCTGTTCTCCTTTTTCTGAACACTTGCCCCCACCCAGTAAGAAATACTCCAACTTCAACATCCCATGCCGCCAACATGCAAGCGCTAAAAAATCGCATTATGAACTCCCAGCTCTCTGGTGAGCACTTACCTTTTCTACTTCTGCATCACGTTCCTGACAGAAATTTGCAGAGTCAACATCAGCGGTTTCCGATTCCAGCACTAACAGTAAAACCCCGCTCCCTGATATGCATGCTCCGGGGTCTGGAATCGTAGGCACATCTATGCAAACGGTGCAGCTTTCTGCTCAGTTCCAGAGCCACTCAAGTAACGCTCTTACTTTATACCTCTTCATTCGTGTTCTCACTTCCATTACTAGATCTTCTTGATCAAGATTCTGAGATGCAACGTGCTATGGGTGTAGCTGATAGCTTTGATGGCGTATTGACCAACCAAGGGCAACCCCGTGAGTTCATCGTACTCGCAATAGATAATTATTTATCTAGTGTTCACAGCATCGAAATCCTTACCTCCTGCTCCTCAAATGACAATGTCCTCCGTTGCGGCTCGACCCCGTTCCTCTCTCGTACGCGCGGGATCCTTGACCGAGGCCAAATTGAGCGTGAATGCATTGCGTCGCTCAGGGGGTCCTCGTACCCGGAAGGATAGTTACGACTCGAGTGAGTGATCACTTTGCCCTGTAATTAAAACGTCTGACTCATGGTTTACAGTCTCAAGTGTAGATTCAGTCGCAGGCAACGGTGAGATATTTCTCTGACGCTAATAACTTCTCCCTTAATAACTTCTTCCCTCAGTGTCAAGCAGTCGTAGCACCCCTGAACGTCGAGATAGCTATCATCACCATCGCGCCTCACATTCCCTCACGGGGTCCCCACTGCCAGAGGAATTTCCGCGTCAGAGACATGATTCTACTTACAGTGGTAGCAGCAGGTCATCCTCTAGAGCGGGATCAAGTTCCTCCATTGCAGACTGTGAGTGATATCAGACCTCCGACAACCCGATCTGACTGTTTTTCGTGAAGTCCGAGACCGCATGAATGATATGGAAAAGGATCGTCGACATGAGCGTGAGCGGGCGTGGAACATGCCACTATCGGCGCGCTCGAGAACCTTGTCGCACACGGGCTCCGCTGGTCACTCCCCTTCACCCCGTCGTGGCTCAGACCAGCCGGGGTCGACTTTAAATAGTGTACCTCGATCGCGGGAACATTCACGAGCGCCGTCACCGAGTGAGTCGGTCCGTAGCCGAGCTCCTGAGGGAGAAGAGAACCATGAGCATGAGCGTGAGCGTAATTGGGGGTCACCGCGTCCAAGATGGGATCACCAGTATCATCCTCCGGTATCACCAATTCCTGGATCATCCGTTTTGCGCCCGCGGACGCAAAGCAGTCACTTAAATGGTTCAGACAGGCGCCTCCGGCATACACTTAGCCAATCTTCGCTGCACTCTGAGGGCTCATCACGACCATCTTCCCCTGCCGACTCAACTCACCAGCGTCAGACCGGGCTCAAAGATAAGGACGAAGAGGTCATTCATGAGCGCGAACGTAATTGGGGTTCACGACAACAGATATGGACCCACAATCATATTCGCAAGCGAGCTGCGTCTCCGAACCTCGCCACGTCCCCTGCTACGTCAGCCTTGACACGACCATTAAATGGGTTTTTAGAAGGACGACCCAGCGAACTGTCCTTGCCTGCGCCAGCTGAACAGCACCTCTCATCGCGCCACACTGTGTCACCTCCCGAAGCGCCCGAACAAGCTGAGCGCGACGAGACGTCACGCTATCCGATGTCAGTATCCCTTACAAACGGACATACACAAGACAAACCTCCTCGTATGCAATCGCGCCACCTCCGTCCATACTCTCCCCTACCTCCCACTACTGTAGATGATAATAACTCCGATATGAAAGGTGCTTCAGCTACTCGCTTTGGCTGGCAATTCCCACGAAATCGCCGCCAGCTACCTGAAATCGAGCCCGACTCAAGCTCGCCTGAGCGTTCTCCATCCCCTGTGCATCGACCTACAAGTCGTATTGTCGGTTCTGGAATACCTAGTCACATTCCCGTGCGCTCACCGGGCCAGGTGCCAAAGGTCGTGATCAAGCGAAACGACGATGGTCAGACATTCTCCAAAGGCCACAAACGCGCAACGACAGAATTTACGGAAACCAACGGTGCAGTGCCACCAAAGATTCATGTATCTGAACCAGAATTCGCTTCTGAGTCTGAAAGCACCAATGCTCGATCTCCGCGAGGTTTGTTATCCTCCCAGCATTTACCGTGAAAGAGTTTATCATGTTTATTATCTTCTCAGGGAGCGATGAAAGTATACAGGACGCGCCGACGCCTATTGCACGACCGATCGAGATTCCACCACTCGAAAGGCTTCATTCATTTTCTCCTGTCCGTACTGCCACTGCCGCCGAGGATCCTGACTCCGATGCTTCTTCGCCTCCAGCCGCAACTCCCATAGACGCGGCACCCTCCTTCGAGCTCTCCACCCCTCCTCGTCCGTCCCTCAGCTCCTCCAAGATCGAATTTGAGACACCTCCACCACCCAAAGGCCTCCCCGAACTTCCTGGGCCACCTTCATCTTCCGAAGATGAGACGGAGGGCATCGACATTGCATCCTCGAATCGTCAAAGCGATGGTGCGCTCACTCTAAACGGTTTAAAAACACCTCGTGTGCCCGGTGCGTGGGCTGCAACTCCTGCACCCGCACGTTCCCAGACGCCCCAGCCCACTTCATCGTCGTTCGCGCCGGCCAAGCTGTCGCGCGCACGATCGAATTCGCTTCCTCAGACTTCCTTCACAGAGATCCAATCTTCTACTGTAGCACCCTCGTCTGCGCTTTCTCGCGCAGGCACACTGCCCGTACGAACACCTGCGCTACCTGGGGGCTGGTTTTCGACTCCCGGCTCACTTCGTCGGAAGAGCCTGATGAAGGTTCGCTTCGACAATATGACTTCAGATAGTGCCATATCGGACGCAGACTCGGGTGTGAAAGACGGAAAAGTTGAAGTCCCTTTGCCTGTAGCAGACTGGGATGCAGCTTCATCCTCAAAACTAGGGATGAATGGTTCGCCGTCTATGTCTGAACCTTCGTTTGACCACGTTGAGGAGTCGTCTCCAGCTCCTGGGCCGTCCGCACTGGCGGGTCGCGATGATCAAGAAGCAGGCAGTTCAACTGCGGATGCTCCTCCAGAAACTGATAACTATACGACCTTGGCATCATCGCCACGTCGGAAGTCGCGGAGATCCCCTAGCGTGCGGCTTGTGGACGAATACGGGCGCGCCCAGGAAGACCAACCGATCACACCCTCTCGAAAGGACGTCAGAGACCATTCGGCGTCCCTACGTATGCCTGGTGGTGGCCCATTGAAAACGCCTCGGAGCGCTAGCGTTCGCATAGTTGATGCAATGGGTCACGAGGTCGAGGAGCCATCTGAGCAGAACGACAGCGAAGACACCGTGACTGAAGTCCGTTACTCGCGTCAAGAGGCATTACAACGTATGAAGCGAGCGGTTGCTGATCTACAGAATGGCCTCAAAGGTGTGGATACGTGAGTATTGGTTCCATAGATACCGCTCTTTAGGTCGTGTTGTATGGCTGACCTGGCATCAATCCACCACAGTTCGAGTAGTATGGGTCTGGACGATTCACGGTTGGGCGAACTCTATGATGTGTCAAAAGCAGCACGGGAAATGCGTAGTCAACTCGCGTCCTCGCTGCAACAAGCACAGATTGAGCACAGATACGGATCGTTGAAGGACAGCATGCGGAAGAGTAGATTCCTCGTAAGTCATGTTCCGACTTTACCTGATGCCTACTAAAGATAGTTCTTGCGTAGCCTAATTTCCTGCCGGAGCGAAGAGCGGTGTTGTGGAACCATTGGTTATTCTGGACTCTCTGTTTCCTCCAGTTTATCCTTTTTTTGGTTATGTATCGGTACGCGAGTTCAATTTGTCTGTAGAATCGTAAATCTGACTCGTGTCGTGGCAGCATGTCGAGGATCCATGCAAGGCGTCACTTCCTTACCACATACTTCGACCCATTCTATGGTGATCTCTACATTCACCCGAACAAACCGGAATACAACTACGACACTAATTTGTTTGCATTTCTCCGTCGGCGTTCGTCCGAACCTTCCTACGCAGATCGTCTGGGCATCAATGGCCCGATGGACCGGATTCAACGCAGCATCGCAGACGCCGTTGCACAGGTGCAACGTTTCATTTGGGAATCTTGGGGAGCTGCTGGTGACGACCGGGTGAAGACTTGGCCTCCTACATGAACATTTTTTGAATACTCCTATCCTCTAGCGATACCCTCCACCTCCATCACAACTTGTTTTTAAACAGTAATCCTTGTATATACCTCGCAACGCTGTGCTTAGTGTTTGTATTGTAAATTATTATTTACCAGAGGTTGTTCCTTCGTTTGACGCCCGGGTCCGGACCGGCACCGTCACTACCTCCACCACCACTACTACCACGCTCTCTCTATGGCTTCTAACGGTTCCTCCGTCAACACGGCGAATATCATCACCGCACTCGGAAATGCGTTCAAGGATCCATCTGGGGCAGCTTTGCCCGATGATCGCTTGGCTGCGGTGCTGATTCAGAACATGAAGCAGCTGAACGACCTGGCCAAGCAAGGGAAGCTCAACCAGCAGCAGATCATGCAGGTACGCTCATGATTCCACCTTCATCTGTATCCATGTTTCGTCAACCGGGCGTATCTTTTGCGGCGACCAGCTACGAGATTATGCAGACAAGCACAAGCCCGCGACTACAAAGCAGGTGCGTGGACACCATTGTGCCAAGCAATTCCCATCGCACACACATCCTCACTGCATGGCCCGACATGGCCAACCCGTTGTATCGCCTTAGACTGGACCTACTCCTCTCCCTCCATCAGCGCTCTCGGCCCTGAAGACGACGACGACGGGAAGTTCGACCGCTATGTTAAGCGAGAATGCAATGTCGAAGGATACATACCCTATCAGCGCAACGGTGAACCCAACAAATACAACCCCTGTCGCATGGCCATCTGGAGCTGCAGGTCGACCGACGTTGACAGGTGGTATGACAGCGGGTCGAATAGCCGGTAAGTCACTTTCACCGCAGCCTGCCTGGACCACTAGCTAAATAAAGGGTGGTGTGGTGTGGTTTGGTGTTGTTGGATGCGACGAATGGTGTATGTGTTGCGTTTTTTTTTTGGAAAGGTACGCCGTCGGCGTTGAAGAATCCGAGTGAGGAGACATGGGTGACGGATGAGACGTCCTCGCGGCGTAAATCGACACCTGGCGATGCGAGTATGCGTCGGTCGATTCAAGACCTCGCTATCAGCATAGACCCAAACATCAAAATCGAACCTGAAGTCGAAGATGTACGCCCCCCGCTCCTCGCACCTAATTCTCCCTCTCTTTTCCTCGTCACTCACGCTTCCATCCCCTTCTACGGTCACTGTATAGCTTCTTTTAGATATTGCCGACGAGTTTATCGACTCGGTCACCAATTTTGGGTGCCGCCTCGCCAAGCATCGCGGCGGTGACACGTTAGAAGTTAGGGACTTGCAACTTCATCTCGGTCCGGCTTGTCACTTCTTTCTCACACGCGTTATACTCACAAGCACCCACCACAGAACGCAATCACAATATTCGTATTCCCGGTTTCGCATCAGACCTGACGCCCATCGCACTTTCCCAGGCGGGTGCAGCGCCTACCACCCAGAGCACGCAAGGCACAAAGAAGGGTGCCCAGGGCACGCAGAACTCGCTCCGGGCACATCGTCTTGCACAGGTTGCACAGGCAAAGCGGGAGGCCAAGCTCATGTAGAGCTCATCGCCCATCGTCGCATTGCTTTCCGAGTATTTTACGTGTACTACATGTGTATAATAATGGACATGATTGAAGGGCAAAATATCAAAGCAACAGCAAGGTGGTAAATGGGAGAGCTAAAACGGGATGCGCACTCACGGTGCCGAAAAGCAAGATGGTTCAAAGTGAATTGACGTAACAACAAATGCGATGCGTCAGGGAGATTGGCGCGTCTCTATTTCGCGAGTATGGAACAAACACTGGTAGCGCCACTCACGACACCGTTTCTTAACAAAGGAAGAGCGTCGCGGTGCAGAGATATTGCCCGCACGATAAATATGTGCCACAGCGCATGAGACCCACCACCAAGCCAGGCGAGGCGAGGCGAGTCGACGGGAAGGGCGCATTCCGGGAAGCGAGTGGCATAAAAGAGGAGACCGGTGACATACGATGTGATGGATGGAATAATGGGACCTATATTGGGTAAAAGTCGATTTGTGGTGAGATGAAGTAGTCCAATTGGAGACGTACGCATAAAGGCGATGGTGTCATGAAGAGAATGGATGAAGGCGAGTCGTACTAAAGGACCAAGCAAGATTATGATGGTCGAAGAGACGAAGAAAACGATGCGCCATTTCTACAGATGCCCTCAATGAGACGATGCTCGTAGAGAAGGATGAAAACAAAGTACCTTATTCTCGGGCCTATCGAACCAGTCCCAGAAAGGTATCACAGTACCTGCGAATCCGTTTATAAAGCAACACATGATAAATATATTCCGGGAATTAGAATTGCATTGGAACCCATAGTAAACGATACTGCCAACGCTGCCACTGATGAGCCTATTATGCAAAGGGATGAGAAGGAGATCGAAGGCAGGAAGAGGTTGTAGTCATACCAAGCAATTCCTACATAGTCAATTTTGGCGCATAAGGTCTTGGCTCTATGGTGAGCACACCCCGCCATGGTGTGCCACAAGACGCTGCTGAAGAGTGTGAAGAGTGCGAAAATCGTGAACGCGAGAATGGGTGTGTCTATGACAGACGCTGATGCGGAGGGTATCGAGGAGCCAAAGAAAGTAAAGACCATGTTGCTAGTCCATAACAAAAAGGGGATAAGATGCGTGTGGATGTTTACTGAGCATGAACAACTCGTCAGTCTTGAAAGGACATTCAGAGTGGAAGGGACTCATACAGGTCTCATTATGCAATGCAAAGACTGAGGCAATGATGAGAGGCCATCTACGAAGAGGAATGAAGCTGAGAGGACATGTGCGCATCAGTAACTGTCCAGACGCGCACGTAGGCGTAAGATACGTACCGATATCCGTGGGTGACAAAGGGGTTATTCCGCCATTCTAAAGGGAGGTCACCATACGTGATGAGTTTTGCCCCGTGCAAGGAACGTTCGATGGCACGTGCAACCTCCGTGGCGGCTCTCCCCAACGAATCTCCACGTTTACTCATGGAATGTGTGCGCAACATCACGGGGAGACGATCGGAGGATATTATCGTATCTATGAGCTCGGAAAGCTTGGCCGTTGATGAGAAAGACGGAAAGGCCATGTGGGAAAGAGCATTGAAGGAAGACAGGTGGGAGTGAAGGGATTTTAAACGGTCAGATAAATTAGATAAAGATTGTTCGGCTAGAGGAATGCGCGGCAATTCCGGGAGGTGGGAAGTTACGTGCTTAAGATTGGATGCGTCCGACAGGTCATGGAGACGAGCAGAGACATAAGTCTCCACAGAGGCTGAATCGAGGGTGAATTCGGGCAAATGTGAGCGAAGTTCTGCCCTGGTCTGTTTGAGAATTTCAAGCCCATCTTTGGCCCATACTCGAACCTCTTCAACCTTGAGTTCACTCCTGGAGATGGCTTGGCCAATATCAAAGTCGGGAAGCGGCGACTCGAGTTGGGAAAGAAAGGCTTCTATGTCTGCGAGGCATGAAAGGACACGGTCGTGGAGGGCAGCGAGTGTAGCAGCCGGGGAGGCAGACGAGAGGTCAAGAGCGTCGTCTAGAGAGTGAGGAGGTGGCTGACAGGTTATACATGGTGTCAGTGCCGAATGTCTCATCACCTTTCTTGAGCGAGCAACGGGTGACTTTGTTGCCGTCGCCGTCGTCGCCGTCGTGACCATGAAATGAGGTGAAAACGTTGAAAGCCAGTGGAGGACCAGACGCGACTGTTTACCGAGCGTGTCTTAGTCAGCGGCACACGTTCCATGTCTCCTGCTAAACTGCTCGTCGTCGGCCTCGGAAACCTCACTCACCCACTCACCCGCCATAGGTTAGTCCTTTTCTTAAAGACATTCGTTTCATTTTGTTAATCTTTCCGTACAGTGTCGGGCAGCTTGCCTTAGATTCACTCTCTACATACCTTGGAGTTACTCTCTCTCCCGACAAGTCAAAGAGTGGTTTTTTTTCTGAGACCAAGATAGACATCAATGGAAGACTGCTTGATATTGCATTGTACAAGACACGTACGTTCTTTGGCGTTGTCTTCCGGTATCCAGCTTCTTACCCTGCCCATCACTACGAAGACGCCCCAATGAACCTTTCAGGACCTCCGGTGTCCACGGTTCTCCGGAAGACATCCCACCCCCCGACCTCTTTGATCGTTTTACACGACTCTTTAGAGCACAAACCGACCGCGTTATCATTTAAGTTTGGAGGCTCTGCCAACGGCCATAACGGCATCCGTAGTCTTATTTCGGCCCTGGGTACTAAAGACTTTTTTCGTCTACGCTTGGGTATTGGGAGACCCGAATCCAACGTCGCGGATTACGTCCTTACAAGACTTCCCAACTTTGAGCGCCAGTTTTGGGCCCCCGATGGCCCGGGTCTAGAGCTTATTTGGGAGCAGATTCAGAGAATCACGCTCCAGGTCGAACAAGGCTCCCCATAGCACCCCACTCGACTTGAGCAGAGGCTTACAATTCGCTCACCTTTTCCTACAAGGCAGTCATGACAGCACTCCCTCAGGAAGAACTCCTCGTGCACCACCCATTGTAAGGTATATAGACCGTGTGCGAAACTGACGGCTCTGGCTCACCTACACATGATGCCGGAACGTTTGTCTCGCTCCCTTCAATCTACATCTCAGCACGTCGACTCTGCCTCGCTTAGAACCGCGTGGCAAGGCGTAGACCGTCGAGGCGACGTACTGTATACCATGTCACACGCTTTCTCGCTACTATACTCCTTTGAGTACTCTACTCTTTCCTAATCTGACTTAACCTATCCCCTTTTGACAACGATCGCTTGTTTCTAGTCGCCTTCGAAGACTTACACTGTCAACGCGCCATGTGACATCCTGTCGGGTGCGTGGTCGAACTTGAAGTGCATCAACTCCCCCTTTCGCCTCGAACGTTACCCGCTGGACATTTTAGATAGCAAGACAAGCATGTATATAACCGCGCCTTCGATCATTAATAATCCAGTTTCACTCTCTCGATTTTCGCCTTCGCGTGTGCTCTCGTCTCTTCTGCTTCTTCTCAGCAACCCAGGGAACTCGACGTCGAACGAAGCCGCCAAGCCGTCCTACGTCTTCTCCGCCCATCGCTCTCTAATATATACGCTCTCTTTATATCCTCTCTTTTGTTCCGCTCGAGCTCGCCTGTGTGCCCCGTCCCCCTCGCTACACCGCCCTCGAATCAGATCGTAGAGGACCTTCACGTCTGGCAATTCCCGCGTGTCGCGTACTTGCGCATTAGTGGGTTAAAAAACCATTTCCTGTCGCGTAGGTGGTTTTCTATGACGGCGAGTGATGATATTTTTGTCCCTCGCCAGCTCTTTTGCCATCCTTGTCGTTGCTTGCAATGTCGTGTATGCACAGCCTTCCCCTGAGGTCCAGCGCAGGATTTCAGCAGCTATCCAAGCAGCTATTATCAACGGGTCTAGTACTATTGATTATACCGCCTTTGTCAACACCTTCATCGTACAGGTACGTCTCTTGCACCAACCGAGTGAACACTCGGGTTCTAATCTCAAATACATGATATTCTCACCAGACAATTCGGGAGATGTATGGGTCGTGTCCAGTCTGTAACGATAGCTCCATGCGCCCGCCAATACACCCTCTCTGGTACAGCCCAGGCGCATCTGCCATTTGGCATGGTACGTTGTGTTCTGTGACGTCCCAAATGATTGTGTTTGAAAGTGTGAACACAGGTAAAGATAACCACGGACATGACCGGTTATGCGGCACCCGCTGGTGTGATAGATAACTTCTCTTTGGCCCGCAGTTAAAATACATCCCTGTTGTCAGGCTTTGTAACTGATAATACCCGGTTCGTCCGAGGCTTAAGTCCTCTACACGATAGCGGAACAGGATCTAATTTAGGTCTCGCGGTTACGTAGGTCCTGATTTTGACCCTGACATCGTTATGACTAGGGAGCTACGGAAACTTTGAGATCATGCCTTTGATCTGTCCTGGTGGATTTGAAACATGCGCACTTAATAATCTTGCAGGACGTGAGCGCCTGAGGATGGACAATACAGATGGCATTTCATTCGTTATGTCTCGGCATGACAATAGAATCTGATTTCATGCGCGAACTCGGAGACGCCTCACGGATATCGGTTTACCTTCCCAAAGGCCAACACACCATTCTTCACACTCGACCTCACGAACGACTTGCCCCAGTCATTCAAAGGCGGAAGTATGACCATTGCTCCTAAGGCCGGGCGAATCACGATTGGTGGCTTTTGGGGCTCTGAGGTACGTCACCAGAAGTACCTCCTTTGTCCTTTGTAAACTAATGACGATGAGATGAGTAGTTTTGGGCCGGGGTCGTTCAAACACCAAGCGTTCGCTTGTTATGACCCCAACATCGGCGCACAGAAACTGGACCGATTCGGCGTCTGGACTGTGGGCCCGTCTGTCCTTTCCCCTATATTGCTTTTGGTTGGTAAATAAAAGTTTGGCGATACAAGAACGGCGTCTGCGAGCACTGTCGACGCCGTTCGAAAAGCTGTCTTCGCAAACTTTCACATCAGTGCGTATCTCCACGTCTGTGTAATGTTAGGCCTCAGGTTCATTCATCATCCTTTTAGCTTCCGGCGGTTTACCTGGAAACGATGATCAAGCAGCGATGGCCACATGACTCATTTGGCATCTTCTCGGTCTCTACCCAGTTCCGTTCAGCTCTTCCATCTACTGCGATATTGCTCAAGAACTCCCTCCTTTGTTGTACCACATCTGGCATACAATACCAAAAAAGTCCCTGGCACGAGCGAGCTCCTTATAGTCTCGCCAATGATACCCAAGTATACAATACAAAAGCACAACCGTGACCGTCGAAGGGTTTGATGCGCGCTCCTTGCAAGAAACAATCCCGCGCGGCGCAGCGGCGCACATGCAGAGTGTGCGCGTGAGCACCCCCAACAAAAACGTCATCATGCAGAACGCGTCGCGATGCTACTTTGACTTTCATGATACGTTCCGCATTGGCGCAGATATTGTCATCACCGTAACGGCGGACAGAGACGCTGCGAACAGCTGTGGCGCGTCTGTACCGCAGTCGATCTCGACTGGAGGTTTTGCTACAGCGAGATGAAAGGTGCGAAGGGCCATAGACAAGGACAAGATGGTCCTGAAGTTCATTCACACCCGTTGAGCCAGCCCCGGAATACTATTATTGTACCCTCAAATCCATTTATTCATTAACATCAAGATTCAAGAAATTCATGTATACTCGTGGCATTGGTGTTACATTAGTTGGAACCCATAGTAAATAAGAGCTCTTATTTAAAACGCAGACATACCAGCACTTCCTACGTAGTCTAATTTTGATACATAAAGTCATGCCTCATCACCTTTCTTGAGCGAGCAATGCTGTAAGTGACTTTGTTGTCACGTGATCCGAGTTGAATTGTCTTAGTCAGCAACAACAATTCCCACGGGCCAGTTCCTGAAGACATCGATTTTGTTTTGTGTCTTCTGTGCAGTGTCGGCCAGCTTAGATTCGCTCTCCACGTGCATTAGAGTTAGTCTCTCTCCCGACAAGTCAAGAGGTGGATATTTTTCAGAGACCCAGATAAGCGCCAATGGAAGACTGCTTGAGTCGGACATTGCATTGTACAAGACGCGTACGTTCTTCCGCGTTGTCATCCAGTATGCTCCTTACCTTGCATATTACAAAGATGCCTCCATGAACATTCCAGGACCCCCGGTGTCCATGGCTCCGTGGTTCTCCAGAAAACTGCCCATGCCCACCTCTTTGATCGTTTTACAGAATACAAACCGACTACGTTATCACTCAAATTCAGAGGCACTGCCAAAGGCCATAACATCCGTAGTCTCATTTCGGCCCTGGGTACCAAAGACTTTTATTCTTCTACGCTTGGGTTTTTGGGAGACTTGAATCCAACGTCGCAGATTACGTTCTCGCAAGACTTCCTGACTTCGATAGCCAGTTTTTGGCTCCCGATGGCCCAGGTCTAAAGCTTATTTGGTATCAGATCCAGAGAATTACACTCCAGATCGAAACAGGGTCCTTCATGACACCGACACAGTTCCCTCTCGCCTTCATAAGCAGAGGTCCGAGGCCATTTACTCTCTAGTCATGACAGCCGCTCCTCGGAAGAGATGAAACACTCTGTGCTCCACACCGTCCGCGAACTAGATCGTTGAGATCCTTCTCTGCGTGGTACTTCGCCGGAAAGGATCTCCGTGGTAATCTGGTGGCAATGACCCTTGATTGTCTAGGATCACAGCTTATTTTAGAGTTGACCCGTCCGACCCGGCTGGCAATTCTCGATCGTCGCGTACTTGTAATAGTGATGGGGCCGCAATGCACATATTTTCTTTTTTCCACTCTTGTGAGTTCTTCCAGCGTGTTCTCGGAATTGGTAACTCGCCTCATGTGCGTAAGCGAATGGTATAAATCTTCCCTGTCGTATGGGCTGCTTTCTTCGACAACGCATGATGGTGTTTTTGTCTCTTGCTAGCTCTTTTGTTGTCTTTCTCGCTGCTTGCATCATCGTGCGTGCACAGCCGTCTCCTGAGGTCCAGCGCAGGATTTCAGCAGCTATCCAAGCAGCTATCAGCGAGTCTGGTACTATTGATTATACTGCCTTTGTCAACCCCTTCATCGGCACAGGTACATCTCCTTCACCATCGGAGTGAACAAGTCCTAACGATATTCTCTTGCTAGACAATTACGGAGATGTATGGTTCGTGTCCAGTTTGTAACGAGAGCTCTATATGCTTGCCAACACACCAGATGTTTGGCCCAGCCCAGGCGCATCTGTCCCATTTGGCATGGTATGTTATATTCTGTGATGTCCCGAAAGATGGTGTTTGAATCGTAAGCACAGGTGAAGATAACCACGGACATGACGGGTTATGCACCTGCCGGTAAGATAGATAAGCCCCTTCTCGCCCGCGGTTATGTAATATATCCTGGTCGTCAGGCTATGTAACTGACAATACCCAGTTCGTCCGAGGCTTAAGTCCACTGCACGATAGCGGAACAGGATCTTCTTTAGGTTGGGTTGTTACGTAGGTCTCTGGATTCGATCCTGACATCGTTATGACTAGGGAGCTATGGAAACTTTGAGATCATGCCTTTGATCTGTCCTGGTGGATTCGACACATGCACACCTAACCTTGCAGGACGTGAGCGTTTGAGGATGAACGATACAGATGGTAAACCGATTACTTGCGTCTTGGAATCGAATCTGATATCACGCACGGAGATGCATCTCCCGGATATTTCTCCCTCACACTCAATAACAGCATTCGCATGGAAGCAACTTCCACGCGACGTGCTGGTCTTGAACGGTTTACCTTCCCAGGGGGCACACGCACATCTTTCTTCACACTCGATCTTGCAAATGACTTGCCTCGTTCATTCAAAGGCGGAAACATGACCATTGATCCTGAGACAGGGCGAATCACGATCGGTGGCTTTTGGGGCTCGAGGTATGTCACCAAAAGTTCAACCTACGCTAATCTTTTCAACATTGATGACTATGGCTGTAGTTTTGGGCCGGGGTCGTTTAAATACCAAGCGTTTGCTTGTTACGACCTCCTCAACAACGGCGCACAGAAACTGGATCAATTCGGCGTCTGGACCGCGGACTCGTCAGTATGTTCTTCTTCTTGTTTCTGGATGGTGAATCAAAGTTTGGCAACACAGGAACGGCCTCGTCTCACGAGGACTTGGCGTGACGCAGCTCAGACTCCCGGGTAGCCTTATTGGCGACGTGATGGAATCCGGCGCGCTCTTCTCGTTCGCGGGGAACCCAACGCAAGTGACCATCCGCGTTGGCGTTTCTTTTCTCTCGGAGGCACAGGCTTGTGCCAACGCTGAATCCGAAATCGGCACTACTACGTTTGATGCAATACAAGCCCAGAGCAAGGCATTGTGGAACGAGAGACTGAGTCGGATAGAGATAGATGTACCTCATACGCCGTCGAATGTGACGGAGCTACTATACTCCTCTTTGTACCGTGCTTCGTTGGCACCAGTGAGCTGTCTTCTCATTCTGAGGGCGGGATCCCTGACACGCACACGTCAAGAACAATGCTACGGACGAGGCTCAAGGCGATTTTCTGGGCACGAGCTCGTTTTACTTTGATTCACTGTATTGCAGGTTAGTCTATTTTACTTTGATGGTTTGCGAAGCTGCTGCTGATGGCTTGGTATTTAGCTGGGACACAGTAAGCTCCGCAAGAACTTGGGATGAAACCGGGTCCGACTTACGGTGCACTGCAGTTCCGAACATTTTACCCACTCATGGCTCTCCACTCTCCCGAAACTTATGCACAGATTGTCGATAACTACATCGACGCATACCGCAAGAGGGGCTGGATGCCGGATTGTCGTGCGAACAACCTCCCAGGCTGGACACAAGGAGGTTTGGTTGGCTTTTTTTCTTGCAAAATCTCACTTTGACGAGATGATGGTGTAGGCTCCAGTGGCGATGTTATCGTCGGTCATTTCGCGATCAATTATCACAACGAAGCAAGTGCGCTGGGAGTTGATCTCGCAGAGCTTTACGCCGCACAAATCGCAGACGCCGAAGTAAACCCGCCAGAGTGGGACATCAAGGGTCGCCAATCCAACATTTACAAGTGAGCCTCTGTTGCGACCTCGCTGTTGCACGCTGACTGTCGTTGTTGTCCGTTAGTGAATATGGTTATGTTCCTTATGGTGCGTTGGACACCTCCAGCACGGGGCGGACAACGCGACAAAGCAGTAGAACTCTTGAGGTGAGCAGGTGCGCTAGTGACCCGAATCCCTGCTCATCGACCTTATTCTGCCGCATTTAAACAAAAGTACGCCTTCGAGGACTTTGCTATCCGCCAAGTTGCCCTTCTCTTGAACAAACCGGCAGACGAGGCAAAGTACGCAAACCGCTCGCTGGTGAGAGCTCCCTTCTCTATCTGCAGATCCTAGGTCGTCGTACTAAAAAGTTTCGCCTCGATACCAGAGTTATAGGAATGTTTGGGATCCTGACGTGATGAGCGACGGCTTTCGGGGTAAGAACTTTTTTGGGGATGATCTTTCGCGGCTTCGAAGTTGCACCTCTTACAAGACAACTAATTATACTCGACATGCAGGGTTCATGCAGAGGCGCTTCCCAAATGGCACCTTCGCACCGGAGGACCCCGCAGACTGTTCGCCAGGAGACCAACAACAATCGCGAGAATGCTCACTGCAAAGTGACAACACTGTCGGTTTTTATGAATCATCGTCCTGGGAGTACAGCTGGTTCGCTCCGCATGACAGCGCGCACCTCGTCACATTGATGGGAGGGAACGTGAGTAGCACTTCTGCGCCTTGTTTTCTTACAACAATTATACTGACATCCAAAATCGGGTGCCTGCGTAATTTTTGGGACTTATCTTGTAGACAACCTTTATCAAGCGACTCGATCACTTTTTCAACGCTGGCTACTATGCGCCCGGGAATGAGCCATCTTTCCAGGTGCGTTCTCTGATTCGGAGACCACAATGCGTTAACCATCATTTGATCCATTTCAAATGTAGGCACTAATAGGGTATCACTACGCGAATGCACCTGCGAGCACTGTCGACGCCGTTCGAAAATCTGTCTTCACAAACTTTGATATCAGTGCGTTTGTCTTCATCACTCGATGGCCCCAGGCCTGCTTTCACCTTCTTATCTCATCCTCATCCATCATCTTTGTATACTGTAGCCCCCGCCGGTCTACCCGGAAATGACGACCAAGCAGCAATGGCTACATGGCTTATTTGGCATCTTCTCGGTTTCTACCCAGGTCTGCTCTGATCTTCCATCTATTGCTATAAATACCAGAGGCTCATACGACACTAATCCTTCTTTACTATATCATGGTCTGTGATGCACTGCCAAAAAAAAAACAAGTCCCTGGCACTAGCGAACTCCTCATCCTCTCACCAATGATACCCAAATATACAGTGCACAACCGGTACCTCAACACAAGTACGACAGTAACGGTCGAAGGGTTCGACGCGCGTTCCGTGCAAGAGACAATCCCTCCGGGAGCAGCGGCGTATGTGCAGAGCGTGCGCGTGAGCATCAATAATGTCACGCAGACCTCCGCTTCGGCGTCGCGGTGCCACTTTGACTTTTATGATACGTTCCGCCTCGGCGCCGATATTATCATCACCGTAACGGCGGATAGGAATGCTGCGAATAGTTGTGGCGCGTCTGTGCCGCAGTCGATCTCGACTGGAGGTTTTGCGATGATAAGATGAGAAGAGTCTAGGAGTGCCACAGCACGTTGCGCTGGGCCGATCAGCTTTTTTGAGTACATACTTGGGGCCGAGATGACTTCGGACGTCCCGGACAATGCTTTGATACACTTTATTGGACACTTCGTATCGCACTTTACTGTGCTATACTACTTTGGCCATAGTATTCCAGTGTCCGTCTATACACCATTTCACGTCCTTTACTATCCCTGTCCACTTCTAGCCGAAAAATTCAGTCCTTATATCCTTGCTTTCCGTTGACCATGTGATCCTGCTTTCGGCACTACGTCTTTGTTGCAAGGTCGAAAGGGGTGTAATATTTGCTTTTGAAAAATTCAAGTAATACAGTACATACATCCAGAATATCGTCACAATGATTCAGAACGTTCAAACGTTCAGGCAGTACGATGGGTGACCTTCAAAATAAATACGGATGTGTGATGGTGGCGCGTCGAAAAAATGTAAAAAAAAGATCGAGCAAAAAGGCTCTATAATTGCAACAAGAGATTCAAAAAAAGTACAAACCGATAGGTAAACAAGTTATATCACGCGACGGGCAACTTGATATTGAGGACGCCAGGGTTATCGGGATCTACTTCTGCTTCTATTCTTTGTCTGTGTGAGGGATTAAGTGAATAAGTCAGCGAGGAGATGAATGTAGGCGAAGAGGAAGCGCGACGTACTCTGACATCGCCTTCGTAAGCGCAAGTCTCAAGTGGGGAAGCTCCCTCTCCCTCTTGTCCCAACGACTCCCTAGCCCACAGATAACGCGCAGGCGCGTATCGCCCGCCACAAGTGCATCACGGATCGCGATCTCCGTCCTCCGAGTCGCCTCATCTACTTTGAGATTATGCACGTCGATCGCTCGCTCATCCTGCTGGAGATTATGCGCTGCTCAGACACAGATACCATATGAGAAGTCATTCAATTGTTCGAGTATAAGAAAGCACCCAACGACAGGAGCGCACCTTTGAAATACCGTTCCGCTGCGCGCCTGTGCAGGTTCGTCGCGCGCTGGTTGGCCTCATCCTGCTCGACCTTATACCGCACGGCATCCGGATACCGCCTCTCGCTAAATGCCTTCTTATGAGCCGCATGCAACCGATCACGCTCCTTCTCCTCGGCGGCGGCTTGCTTCCTTAGCATCTCCGCGCGGCCGACAATTGAATCACGGTTGGCACCAGAGACGATGCTCGTGCGCACACTGGGGACATCGGACAGGTCTGGATTGCGCACGGAGAGTTTCTCTGACGGCCATCCTCGCGCTTGGACGCCATCGGTAACTTTGTTTGAATCAGCTAGCTCGTCGAACGGCGGTGGTGGATCCATGTCTTCGCGCGGCTCGGTGATCTCCGGGAGTAGGTCGATGTTAGGCGCGACCACCGTGGATGAGAGTGGTTCAGCGCTCGGGGGCTGTCCGCTGGGGACTTCCTGCACGGGCGCGGGCATGACAACGATCGGGGGCATAGGCTTAGGCGTCGGCGCGCCCTCCGCGGCAAGCCGCTCGAAAGAATCATTGTCGACCTCCGAGGAGTGTGGGATGATATCGAAACTAACCGAGGAGTTGGATGACGGCTTCGGCTGGGACACGGAGCGGAGTGCGCTAGGCGGGAGGGAGGTCGCGGGGACTGGCCGCCGCGGAGCGAAGGAGGTGGATGGCGGGTTAGAGGCATCGGTGGAGGAGGAGTGGGAATATCCTGGGAAGTTGCCTGGGACGCTGTGCCTGCGTTGGCTGGTGGAGGGTGGCGCGGGAGTAGATGTGGGCGCTGGAGCACTGCGTGACGGAAGGTCGTAAAAACGCACGCGAGGGATGGCACCAGAAAGTGTGGGTAGTTTGAGAGAGCTCCAGTCGAAATGGCGAATGAAGCGACGGGTTCGACGATAGAATCTGTGGAGGTTTTTATCATACCAAAATGCGGGGGTGACGTCGGCGAGGACAAAGCCAAGTCCTGTCCAGAGCAGGACAATAGTGAGGCGATAAATGCTCTCTGTAAAGAGAAAGTCGACTAGGAGGCGAAAGCCCAGGCCGACGTAGGGGTCAAAGGACATTGGCCACTTTTCGAGAAAGTGGTAGAGGACGGCACCCTCCCAGAGACCGACGAGGGAACCGCCTATGCGGTCATTATAGTGAGATGCGGAGACGACAACGAGGCGTAGAGCGAATCCCAGGGAGATTGCGAAGATGCTGTCCATCGCAAATGAGAACATGCGAGCATTGCGGTAAGGTGAGGCGGACGTGTGGCCGACCCAAAAGCAGAGAAGGGCCCAAATATGGACAAACCATCGTATTAGGTCACGACTCAGGTCACGACTCAACAACCATCATTCTTGCACGTATAATCATGAACAGGCTCTATCTCCTTAGGTATCATGCACCGCGCAAGGACCCCTTTCATCAGTAAACTAGTAGGGAAATTCCCACGAGTCATCGTGAGGAAAATAAAACCTGTTTGGAAATAGTCGCATGAAGCGCCCAAAAAAGTTTTCTTGGGTATCTGCAGTCATGGACCGCGAAAAAATGCAGCGTTGTTGTGTCGCCATGGACAGACTACATGCTCTTGGACACGATGCCCCACAATCTTCCGTAGGCATGGGACTGTGTAAATAACGACGTCCCTATCTGGTCATGAACAGGCTTCGATTCTCGGAAATAATACTCTACACTCAGCGACCACGGGTCCCGCCCAAACATGTTGCTGTACTGTCATAAACAAACTACATTTTATGGGCATGATGTTCCAAGCCCTACACCCCGCAAGCACTGGACTGCACAATTAACATCCAATCATCGTCGTGTAGGTTCTCATATTCATCTGAGTTTCACTCATGGAAGATACCTGCTGTAAGGTATGTAGGTTACCACTTGATAGGACCAATTGCCAATTCTCATGTTTGTTCTGCAACTAGAATTTGTTCTCCGGATCATATGACCTACCTGGCGTATTTTTTCTTTCCATTCTCTCTTGATATTATTCGGACCGACTTGCTGGAGTGAGCCTAGTACATGGCTCTGCATGGTACCCCTTGGTGCTATGATGCTATATAACACAGCGAGCAATGGCGTGGGTCCTCACTTTAGTCCCCATTTCATTCTCAAAGCACTCTACCGCAAAGTAATGAGCGAGCCATCTTCTTCGGTAAGGGAGTTGACTTCGAATAAGTTCCTGTCTTGACCAGTGACACTTATAGCTTCTGATCGACGGGTATATATCCCAGTGCTTCGGTCCTCAGCAAGCTGAGCAACACTTCCTTAATATTCTGAAGAGGAACACCGTTTCTGCTCCATATCTCCCTGGGACACAAGGCGGCCCTTTCGTCGTTACCTCGGTTCCTGAATATATCCGAGTTCAATTTCCCAACCAACACACTTGGGTGCTCGATCGTAGCATTGTGCGTGTCGGAACAGCGGTTCCTCAGACCCTGTGGATTCCGCACAGCGTTACCGATAGAGAACACCACGTCCAAAATGCGGAATTGCAGATGCCCATCTTTTTCCTGCACGCGGACAGGAGACTTGGTCTTCCTCTCGAAGCAGCCATCGCTGGCCGATGCCATACCCTCTTGAATGCACAATATTCCGCGCCACTTGGTCCCCGAACGACAACGCATATACGTATCGGTGTTAGTTACATTTCAGTGCTGCAGTAGATTTTCCATTTACCGATTCCGTTGCAATCTTTTAGTGGCGTGGTTATCACAAGTCCAAGCGACAAGTTCAAATCCGTAACGAAACGCCTCAGCGCAATACCATCACCCTCTCCAAGTTTGCGCAGCACCTAGGCCGGTCTGTAGACGTATTTATCAAGGTCAGGTCTCCTCTCCCTTGACCGAAAATCCGTGCCCTGAGCTCGCCTTTTTTTTATCCCAACAGAACCGCCAACTGGATATCGAGAACCCTGCCCCGAAATGGCGTATCGGGGAAGGGGGTATCCAGCCCCACGAAATCGTGATCGTCGGTGCTATCCAGGTGTCATCTGGCAGTTGGATGCCAGTCTTGCAACTCACCCGTTATATCCTCTGACGTGTACTCCGTTCCACATTCTGTTTCTCTTGAATTACTGCGCGCGATGTTGAACATTGCCATCATCTCCTTGTCTGCTCGGCCACGACAATGTAGATGTACTGTAGATAGATGATTATTCACGATACCCACTATCTTACACGTCGTTCACTGTTTGAGACAATGATCGACACAACTTATATAGAACTTATTGTTCTATAGAGTGTTGGGGGAAAGAGTGACATAGAAAATCTTATGGGCTTGAGTCTTTATAAGGTGGCTGTACTGCCACTTGACGTATACCAGGACATCGTGCCCAAGATAATAGTTGTGATACTAGTACTATGCTGTGGGGACGCTCAAATATGATTGGCGGAAAATTGATCAAGTGCCAGAGTGCAATGTTCATCAATGGAATGACGAGGTGGTCCCACTATGATAGACGGAATACTGATGGGCGTCTACTGGTATAGGGTCCGACATGTGCCAGCTAGCTGGTTGTATGTGATCGAGAGTGCTGAGCTCAATCATTACGGCGAAAAGCAACTCTGCAGTAACGAATGGATATTCAAGCCGGCATTATAGGCTCCGGCCTTAATCTAGTTCACATTAGTTTGGGGGGGGAGGGGGTGTTGAGAGGGAGGAGAAGCGCCCATTAATCTCTCTGGGACCCGGGCTGCTCCCAAAATCCTTGAAATTTTTCGGGGCAGTTTCTAAGAAGAGAAGTATACTAGTGCGGTGTGCCTGAAGAAGCACGAGAGGCATACAACACGGCGGCGCGCGACTCAGGCACATTGCGAGTTGTACAGGTAAACTGAATAATTGCGCTCTCAAGGAGTCAAGGAGCTCTCAAGTTTCAAGAGGCCATGATTGTGCAGTAATGGTCAACACTCCGCTCTGAGTCCGCTACCGAAGTAGGAAACGGCCTCCGCAGAACTTGATGTCGCACTAATACGAGGTGTACAGGTGCCCCTACACCTCGCCGGAATACAGTAACGCTGTCAATGCACATGGGCCAGTCATATCGGAAAAGGCCATGGCACTTCAGTAATACTTCAGTACCCCAGTTGGCAACTTGGCACCGGGCCGGGAGAACACCAAAGCCCAACAATCACGAGGTGCCAGCATAATTACAAGCGACCCGATTCCAACTTCGAGTCCTCATCGTACATCGTCAGGGCTTGCGGATTTTATTCAACCCTTATGTCCTAGTACTAGCTTATCCAACAGAGGGAATTGCAACGAAAACGAAAGGCGACAAGAGAGCCAGCATAATTCACTTCCAAGTTCCAAGTTTATCCATAACTTAGCCGTGAGGCACAGCCTCGCATACGAGGAAGTAAGATCCGATCAGCAGAAAGGAGGCGATGGATTCATACGACACATATGTTCGTCAGCACAGCAGACCCCTGAGTGCTTCCAGATGAATGGCGGCGGCGGCGGCGGCAGCTAGGTCCAAAGGTTCTTTCGACTTCCGAAACCACCGGGGCACTTTATGTTGAACCATCTCACACGTCCGGGGCAAGCAACGAGCAAGCGTCCAGTCTTCGAGTTTTGAGCATCGCAACAGCGGACGCCACGGACACTTTCAAGTCACCTGCAAGCATCCTCTGAGGGTGCCAGATTCGATGACCTAGGTAATGTCCTGGGCCACTCGTGGACCCTTTGGAAGGCATCTTGTTCAACAAAGGTGACTCGCCGCTCACGTGGGCTAGCCAATATACAGTATTGGTATCCTGCGACCTCCACGTTGTCAAACCCTACCGCATCGGATGGCAACGCAGGCGCCAAGGCGGGCGCTTCTAGAATGCCCATCCCATCCGCGTGCAGTGAGGTGCAGTGCAGTAAATATTGAGAGCCAGCGTCCAAAAAGACGTGGTACATCTCCTTCTTGAGCCCAGGAATCATCACTGTCTCCAAAGTCAGCCGTATCTAACCTCAAGCAGCAGAGCAGAGCAGAGCAGCGAGATTGATCAATCGCACCTTCTTTTTCTCGGCTGTGCAACGTGCCACTACACCGGTCATTACCCACAACGTCTAACACCTGGATCGTCCGGCCCATTTGCATTTGCAGTCCCAAATGAGCCGCGCATGTATTCCTATCCTTTCCTAAAAGTCGATGATGACTAGCGGCACCCTCCTTGAATCCCATCTAACCTCGACATTCCCTTTATATTTGAGTGACTGAACCCGTCTCCGTTCCGTCCTCCATCATATGCCCAGCTGCAATTCCTACAGTATGTCTTTGGCAGACACCCGGGCCCACCTATAACATATTTCCCAATCGATGCGGATGGATGGCAGCATCAGCATCATACGCCCCGGGATTTCACAGTCAGCGAGATTTTCTTTTTTTTTTGCGCATCTGCAAGAAACGACTCTGATGCACGAATGATTCCATGAACTTTAGGAGGGGAGATGAGCTGGACTGACATTTTGTGATTACGAAGACTATGATCGTGACTACGAGGGAAGTGTAATGCCAGTCCAGCTCGCCCTGTAACTTGAATTTGGCTGTTGCGTGTATCAACGCAACGATCACGGTCTGTGTTAAGTCATTCGTAGTTAGTTCAAGGTTTCACGTGGGACCACCAAAGAAGTGTGTGGCATTGATGCATGATATACACTGGCAAATACACAACAAATGACAAGTGACGATTCGACCGTCACGCGAAATCCAAAATTTGAACTCTCCCATCACGCCCACCGACCGCAATCCGACCAACGGTATCCTCAATTGAAGAAGTCAGTATCCGATATTTGCGCTCGTATACCTCCCCAGGCCCAACCCGAGATTTATACAATCCGTTCTTCCGAATCGTCAAGTCATTCTGCCACCGTGGTGCCGACTGAGACTCCGCCCGAGCTGAAACGAGATGGCTGGTCGCATCAAATCCGACAAAACACCGTACGGGGAACGTGTTGTGGCCACATGTCAGGTTCTGCGTCTCCATCCAGAAACCCTTTCCATTGCGCCCTACGACGAGATTACTGCACGACGGCGGGACGTGGATGATCTGCGTAGGTCGCGCCGGGAGTGTACATGGGCTATCCGTCGGCCTAGGACGTCGCATCGGCTCCTGCTCTTGTTCGCTACGCAGTTCAGGCTCCGCCGCCGCCGATTGCTCAACCGAAGCGACGGCTCGTGGGAGAAGATCATATTTCCGAATAGTGTGACCGTCGATGGTGGTGACTCGCATGAGAATAGTGACTGGATTAAATTGCCAAGCGCCTCGTTCCTCCTCGGTCATCTCATGGACAATGACAACAGCCTCCATCGCAGGATCCTGAACATGTAGAAAAGCTCCAAAAGTGCTTGCGCCCTGAACCGCGCGTCCACATTCATCAAATTGTGGGGTCGGTAATAGCTGTATGTGCGATTGGCGAACAACGAGCAAGTGATTACGGACAAGCTGAACGGCCAGAACGTTGTCAGGCTGGGATTATTTGCAAATGAGGACATATTCCCAGGTGCTAACGAGGAGGATGACTCACCGTGGGAGAGTGGTGGATGTTTCCGGAACTCATTGTGAAAAACGGACCCTTCCGTTCCCAGTTCCATAAAACGACTGGGTCACCCAGCAATGCCAAGTCCCCGCACAAACGTGCAATGGGAGACAAGCGGCCTTGCAAGTTTTTCGCCAGAAGTCCTGACCTCAGTG
Source organism: Russula lepida (assembly GCA_003316425.1). NCBI lineage: Eukaryota > Fungi > Basidiomycota > Agaricomycetes > Russulales > Russulaceae > Russula > Russula lepida. The sequence continues at coordinate 391,993 of QFEZ01000198.1, forward strand.
TTGTGAAACAACCATGAAATTTATCCAACGCCCAAACTTCCGCCCCGATCTCGAACAATGGTGGTCTTGTGGAAAAACAAGGTAGGTTACAAGGCAGTTCAAAGACCAGGAAAACCCCCCCAAAAAAGTGGAACTTACAAGTTGGCGACTTTCCGGGAGAACATGATGATGAGCATGGCTTCACTATCGGGGTCGTCATTAACGGCTAACCCATCGATTACGCAGTCGGAGAGGAGGTAGCGCTCGGCGACGAGGAAAGCTTCTGAGCCCTCGAAAGGGATCTCCCAACAGGCGATGCGATTTTGTTCTACCGTAACGAGGAGTTCGCCATTGTAACCTGACGGGAAAAGGACGCGGGAAATAGGGTGGGGGTGATCTTTGAGAAGTTGGATTGAAGAATTGTCTTCGGTGATCGGTTCTCTAGAGGGGAAATCGACATTTCTCTTGGGTCGTGGACGGGGGGAGCACCAGTTTCTGTGGAATCTGGAAGCATGTATCGCCCGCACTTCCAGTTCCTTGGCGGAGAGAGATTTGAGATCTGCGATGAATGCTGGCACGGGTAACCTCCTGTCTATGACATGGTACTTGAGGGCATCAGACCATACCCAGCGCTGCTTGGTGACAGATATAAAGCGTTTTGATGACTGTGAAGAGGACTGAGATCTCGGTCCGATTGAGTCGAGTCAAGATCGTGGCACATACCATTCTGAGGGCGAGGATATCTTCAACACCGATGAGACTAATCACGAGGAGTAGGATGTCATCCGGAAGCGACGTCAAGCCGGTACCAGGACGGCATGATATGATCGAAGTGGCTATGGCCTTTGAGATGGGGCCACCCGCGGCTGCGGGATTTAGAATGCCATCTGGTAGGCCAAAGTAGCAAATATCCGACAAAAGTCGAGTCATGATTTTGAAAGTGGTGAAAGGGGTGGGGACGAAGGGATATAAAGGAGGGGAGGGGAAGGGGGGGACCCAGAGATAAAGAGGAACGAGGAGATGAAGGGCCGCGGGGGTAGGCTGACCTCCAGACAAGCATCTGTCCATAAATGGAACTATCAACACCCGTCCTGGCCGCACGTGCCGATCCATAAACCGACAGGCAAAGACAATAAAGCCAGCCACTTGCATCGACAAACTCCACCCCAAACTACAACAAGTCAACAACACGTTCATTATGCTCTACACCTTCCTTATCTTCGCCTCTCTTTTAGTCGCCGCCATCCCTCTAGGCCCCCGTGCAATTGGTCATACACCCCGCACCCCTTCCTTAATCCCTCCCAAGCTGCCTACTCTCCCCCTCCCCGCCGCCGAACAGCTACTCGAGTCCCTCCCCCTCCCCCTCTCCAAGTCCAAAGTTTTTGGGCGGTTTATCATGGGCGCCGATTACGCGTCTAGCTCCGGTCCATTCTTAGGCAAATCGTCGCATAAGCGAGAAGACCCCATATCTAGTACCCTCGGCTCTGCCACTCTCCGCGCCAACGACGTCAAGGAAGAGCTCTCTCCCAAATTGTCTTCCGAGTCTACGCCCACTTCACAATCACAATAGAGGCGTCGCCTCCACCCTGTATCCCTGTATCCCTCCCTGATGTGGCTTCGATGCGGCCCGTACCAGATACTGTATCCTTCCATATCCTGTAGTATGATGACCCGTCATGAGATATATCCATATTTGTGTTTTTGTCCTCTGCCATACCTGCTGCGTCGACCTCATCTAGTGGTTTATCACAGTCAGTGTGATTCTATCTATCCGATCACGTGGCCACATGCTCATCCAGCTCTCGTGCCGTCGGTTTTTTAACCAGCTCTTCCCGAGGGTTGGGAGTGGTCGATATAAGGCCATCAGTGCCTCGCATCCACAAACCGGGCACTCTGACATCCCAGGCAAAGCTGTTCACTGTTCGTCTTCCAGCGAGAATTGCCGTGTGCTCACGAGACGCAAAATAATCTGCGCACACGAACACTCGACTCTGTTGTTAGGCCTGCCTATAGTCATCAAGTAAGCTGGTAATTACATCCTCTCTTCGCGGCGTGGCCTCGGCTCTACAATATTGTCAATCCGAAATCCCGGTTTCATACCCCCTGTTTCCTCATTGCGGAGATATCCCATCCTCTATATCACACTGCCCTATGCAGCTTCTGTGATGTTTTAACACACCTCGTTGAAACAGATTTGGCCGCCAACTACTACAGTACGTGAGACGTCACGTGACCCCGCCAGGCGCAGCTGTGCAGCGCAGTTTGGACTGAAATCTGTGTGAGGGAGGGGCACTCGGGCTGTCGGTCCTGCTTAGTACATCTGTCTGTCACCCATCTCCGAGGATAAAGGTCAGTGCAGTAAGATCAGAGGCAGGCAAAGAGGGGATCAAGCCTGCGAAAGCTCGTCAGGGCCCAGGGGGCTACTGCTACCCCGACCGCCGTCCTCAGTCTCCACTAGGTGAGTCGGCCAATGCCGCATGGCATGACCCCGTGGGATTGGTGGCACGAGGGGGAGTTGGATGGTCCATGCGCAGTGTAGCGCAGTATGGAGCCAAGGCTGTGAGAGGGGTGGGGGCCGCTCGGGCTTTCTGGCTGCATGCAGCACCTGTCAGTCAACCATCTCCTAGGATAAGGGTCTGTGCACCAGATGCGCAGAGGCAGTAGGGAGTGCGATCAACAGCGGTTTCGAGCCTGCGAAAGCTCTCATCAGGTGGCTACCGCTGCCACGACCACGCGTCCTTCCGAGTCCGATTAGGGGCCTACCACTCACCACTGAAGGAGTCAGCCTGTATGGCATGACCTTGGATGGGGTGGTGTGCTGAAAGGGAAGGCGCACAATGAGCGGGGTTATGCTTCCAGCCCTGCCTTTATGCCGGCTAGGCATGCCCATGTCCTGGGCCAGCGTACAATGGCTAACCTTTTCAGGCGCCGGTGCCGGTCTTGTACGGAGCCATCGGTCCCTGTGGGAGAGATCAGACTCCCATAGGATCCGACGGTAACGCCGGCACAGCGCTGAAGTGTACCAGGTGCCAGGTGTGCCAGTGCACGTGTCCAGCGCCGTGTGAGGAGGCCAAACCCTTTCGGGGGCACTCCGACTCCATGTGAAAACAGTGAGATTTACGGCCCGCTACGCTACGTAAGCTAGCTGGTAAGGGTCCGGGAGGATCTTGCTCTTCCTCCCACATCTGAAGATCCGACAAGATATGCTGCCATCCGTACATTTAAAAAAAAAATCTCCACTCGTCTATCTCTCTCCCGCCAATCTAGGTCCTGTATCCTGGCACACTGACATATGGCAAGTACTTAAGAAATAAATGCTAGTCAAGGGTCAATCGAACTTTCAGGCGCTGGATGGCCCAGAAAAAGAGGGGGATATGCCCCGTGCGAAAGCCAGCGTTAACCGAGGTCCCTACAAACGAGAACTCGGCAACTACTCGTACACCAGACCTCTTGAACGATACAAACTGGTTTGCCTGGCGCATTAGGATGACATTTGTGCTGAGGATATGCGGCGTTGAGGACTACGCTAAAGGACGAGTCAACCGCCCCAATCCGCAAACCGACCCCACGGGAGCACAAAACTGGGAATTCAGTGACGCATATGCCAAAATGCTCATTGCGAACAATGTCGAGGTTGAGCAAATGGTTCACATTGACCAGTGTGCTAGCTCCCGCGAAATGTGGAGCAAGCTCGAAGCTGTACATGGATCGACGAATTTCTTAACCAACCTCTCGTATATGCGGATACTCTCTCGTACTAGAGCCGAGGAAGGAGATAGCATATGTGACCTTCTGGACATGCTTAAACACTACTGGGTACTGGGACCGGATCCATATGACGGGTGGTGAACTTTTCAACTTTCCGGATTTGACTCTCAAAATCTTCATCGCGAACTCGCTCCCTCCATCTTGGGCTGAATTCATCGATTCATATGTCGGAGGCCCAAGGGGATATATCAACCACGATCTTAAGAGACCCATAGGATCGCAGCAATTGATCAGAGTCGTCAAAGACGAATATAATCGACGCGATATCGAAAATCATGGCATCGGAGTAATTCCGTTGATGGATAGGAAAAGAAAGCGAGAAACAACGAGGGCGCTGGCGAACGAAAGTTCCAACTCGAAGAGGAGAATATTTTTTCGGCAAGGAGGAGGATAGAGCGAAGCCGAAAAATCGAAAGGTACGCTGGTACCGTCTTTGGTGTACACATCAATGTCTGAAGAGGGACCGTGGCGGACACCTTTAACTGTTGTAGGTGTACATGTCGCTAGGGATCTACTGTATGTTATGTTGGCCTACGGCACACTGGTAAGCAACGGTAAAGCTGGTGCGTCGTAAAAGAATGTAGTTGCGCCAATGACGTATGTCCACTAGGATTTCGTTCAGAGTTTTACGTTTACACACAAAACGAAAATTTGATATTTTGTGTACATCACCCAAATTCACCGCTATATATGATATTGTTATTAGGAGCCCGGACTAATAATATCGGAAATGAGATGAGACAAGAATCGCAGAGCGCAGAAGTACAGTACTGGCGGGAAGCTTGGTCACAGCAAGAAGGCCATGTGCTTTCGGTAACTACGGGCGGAGAAGAATGCGCGAGACAACAGGTAGGCAAAATGAATCCGAGAAAGGAGACTCGGCCAGAACATCACCACGAGGTCCATAAGTATGCATCGCAATGCTGAAGATAGTAATGGCGTAAACTTCCTGGGTATGGATGCCGGACATGTACAGACGATAACAGAAGGCGAGGTGCTGGAATTGGTCCAGACGAGCCGGTTGAGGAAAGCCCGTAGACTGCCGTGACGTTGACACGTAGAATGAAATGGTCGTCGACTTGAAACATGTGTTTACCACTGTGTCTTATTGCATCCCCGGTCTGTTATGCAAAAGCATTCTTTAATATTTTACAAGTTCTTCATCATCAAGAAAAAGATAGAAAGTGATAGAAGTCCATCTATCGCTCCTCAACGGTCCTGCAAGCTATTCAAAAGACGGAGAATACTGAGGAAGAGGTTGATGAAATCGAGATAGAGGCTAATTGCCCCCATAATGTACTCATCGGGGGAGAGGCGGCGGTTGATGAGGTATGTGTCATAGACGACATACCCACTGAACAGCAGGGTGCCTCCAATGGCGTAAATGAGACTCATAGTCGAGTTGAACGGAATGAACACGCCGACAAGGCCTGTCATAACTGCCACATATTTAGATTTGCAATTCAGCGAACAAAAAAGATGACTTTACCCAACGCGAGAAGGCCACCAAAGAGCCACGGTCCCATTCCAGAGAAGTCATACTACAGAAGGGTCGTTTAACAGTGGCAGGAATGGAGTCCAAATAACTTGCCTTGCTTTGCATAGTGAAGAGCGTCAAGCCAAGGAATACGCCCGTTGTAATGAGTAATGCCTGAAGGACAATCACACCGTCGTTGAAAGCAGTGACTACGCCGAGAGTGAAGGCTTCCATAAGGGTGAAAAGCGCAAGGAGACCAAAGTTCATAGGGTGGCTGTGGCGCTTCCAGTACAGCAAGCCCATGACGATGAGGGTTCCGAAGAGGGACACATAAAAGGCCCATACGCTGTGACAGCCTGAGTGCATGAAGAAAGAACTCGGAAGAGAACTCACTTGTGCTGAACCCAAGAGATGGCTGAGTCAGATTGAGACAGCACACCGCCCACGATAGTGGTAGCCAGCTAGGGCGGTGAGATAAATTAAAAACGAACACAAGGTACATGGAGGTCAAGAGTACCCACAATTTGAGTAACTATGACGAGGGAGCAAAATATCAGCCACGCCGAGAGGTAAGTGGGGAGATGATGTAAAAACGTACACAGGATACTGTACACTTTCCGGACAAACGCAAGTCGGATCTCAATTGAGCTCTCCACTACAGTGACACCATACTATTCAGAGGGTTAAAGAAGGCATCAAACGAGTCGAAAGAAGAGAGCCAACCTTGAAATCATCTGGAAGGTCATCTGGTGCAGGTTGGTTGTAGATACCGGCACTGGAACCAGGCTCGTCGTGATAGGGATCGCCAGAGTATACATGTGGGTTAGGAGACTTTGGAGACGGCGAGGTGGAACCGTAAGATGGGGGAGGGATTGGATACTGACTCATGATGGTTGTTGGTAAGAAGAGGTGGATGAATGCGGTATTCCCACGGGTGATGGTAACCTGGCCCGGAGCGCTTCGTTGAGCTGTACTCTTCGATGTCCCGCAGTGGTCTCATCCTCAGACACTCCAGTCGCGCTGCCAACATCGCCCATTCTGATCGCTATTCCCTCATCCGCTCATTCTTCTCTGCCCCACCCGCTCCCTCGACCCGCCCTCCACTGCTTACCCCTACGTTAGCCCTCCGTCGTAATTTCTACGCTTCATGCCGTACCCGCGACAGTCATCCTTCCAACCATGCCACACGTCAAAATTTGGGGCCACAACCACATCGACAAAAACCCATTCCCAATCAGCACATAACCTATGACAGTCTACCTCTTGTTAATCCATCCAGCAATCTACATGACAATTATCCACGCTTCTTTCGTCGGCTCGCGCAGTCGCTTCCTCACGTTTCTAGACCCTCTAGAGATGATTTCCTCAATGCAGCAAATGGCATGGTTCAACGTATGCGCGTTCGCGTGCGCTGGTTTTTCATTCGTAATTTTCGCAAATTCAACGCCGACGATATTTCTGCCTTTGTCACTTGGTTCTTGGTCGGACAAGGGCTCTGGATCTTGATTGGAACGTCAGTATGGTTTGTACTGCATTGTAATCCCAGGTCCTTATTATATTCTTTCCAGAACGACCTTCTTCTCTGCGGTGTTTGCAGTGGCGAATAGCCTTCGTCTACAAGGTATCCGTAGTTGCACTTCCTATGGCACCATAGGGCTGAGATTGGATTTTATATAGCTTCTGTCGCTCGTGCGATCAGCGACTATCTTACTTCTGAAACGGGTGTCACCATCATTTTCGAGTCTGCTATCGTGCCCAAATGGAAAGACTCCCGCATTTCATTCAAGAACGTGTATATCACGATGCGACCTAAGAATGATATCAACAAGCTTGATAAAACTGGCGGGGGTGTTTATGCCGTTGCACTGGGTTACGATGTCAGCAACCATCCCGCCAACCATACGATAGACGATGAGGAGGACGACACCGTTAAGCACCAGCACTCGGATGAAGATATCAAGTGGTCCATGTTCGACCTCAGTGTCGATAGCATCGATGTTACACTCAGTCTCTGGCGATGGCTTGATGGAAAAGGACTCGTGAAGGATGCCGTCGTCAAAGGTGTGCGAGGTGTTCTTGGTGCGGAATTCCAGCCACTATTTCGTATCTTCTCACCAACCTTGTCTGTAAGACCGTCGTTTGGTTCAGTGGTCTCCTGACCTCGATCCCGCTTCGTTTCGTCACGTTGCCCAACAGGGCGACTTTGAACTTGAATCTCTTGCACTTGAGGATGTCCTTATCACCGTATACCAACCCGCCAATTTCCGTCCGTATACCTTTTCCATTTTCCGTGCCGATGTTGGCATGCTACGCAAGCAGTGGCTGTTCTATGACTTATTGAAGGCAGAGGGTGTCGTCGGACAGTTCGACAACTGTTTATTCAGTTTGCATCGTCCGCAGAGTATCGGGAGAACAAATGAACAGGACGCTAAAGATGGTGGTTGGTCTACGATGGTGAGTATCACATCATCCACGTATCCCAGATAATTACGACAAATTCAGTCCCGATTCCGAATTGATGGCGTCAACATCGACCATCTTCAAGCGATGACCAGCGAGGAAAGTCCGATCTCCTGGATCACCTCCGGAAAATTGGATGCTGTGCTGGATATCAAGTTTCCCCGCGACGCCGATGCCGACTCGCTCAACGTACTCATAGATGCACTTGCTACAACAGCCGTTGCAGTTGTCACAGAGCGTATCCCTGGTCAGCGAGAGCTTGCCAAGCCACCTCTATCCGTGCCTCAAAAGCATCATGAAGATGATGGGCATGAACAGGACAAGGTTGTTATCGACATTGATCTACGATTCAGAGATTTGAAGGCCGGGGTGCCGATTTGGACCAACGGTCTCAGTTATAGTTCGAATGCACTCATTCGGCCCATTGTGGCTTTTATGAAGTGAGTCATTATTCAATATGGCGTCTATGCGTGTGTGTGCTGAGTCAATGGATCAGTGCCAACCGTACGTTGATCCCTGTTCGATGTCGGATAGTTAAGGACATGGAGCATTTCGATGGTGCTTGGACGGTACGTTTCCGCTTTGTACAGTTCGGTCAGGCTCTCATGGCGAGGTCACTTCAGATGTGGGAAAGTGAGTGATCCAATGGTTTGTAACGTTGCGCGTGGGCCTGTCTCTTACCTATGATTTATCTCAATAGCCGGTCTTATGGACGACATCGCCCTCAAAGTCTACGATGCGTTCGCGTATCACGTTACGCAAGCTAACTTCAACCACCGTGTCAAGACAGTCAGCCTATGGAGTTTGCAGATGACTGCTAGCGCTGTGCTAGCGGCTTTGCGGAATGTCGTGGACCCAATATCTGTTCAGGTCCGTGATTTGTACCAGGATGCAGCCGCTGTCCTGGATGTTGGGGCTGCAAACGTACTAGGCGCACCTGTCGGCGTTTAGGACAAACATGCCGCATTTCACATTTCTGAGAATCTGCGCGACCCCCTATTTGAAAAGTAACTTAGAATTTACTTAAACAGTAACTATTGCATTTTCATGTCACCACTCAATCACAATGTGCTGCCTCCGTATCCAGGTTCTCTGCGTGCGTGCTCTATCCCTGGGCCCAGGCTGGCGACTCCGAGTGAAGTGAATTTGTGGAGTCTAAAAAAGGTGCCTTCGAGTATTAACAATATGCCACATGAAACACCGGTTTATTGTCCCATCCCAAAGCCCCAAATCGGATTTGAACATCATAGAAAAGACGATAGAGTGCATATCCCGCGCACTTGTCACAAAAAAGGGTACTTGAGAAGACAATTACGACCTTCTCCGCTTCACCCCTGAAACCTGAGCGCTGGATCGCTTGTCGAACGACCTTCTTCACTGGACGCATAGCGATTCCAGAACTCAACTGATTGTCCGAACGGGATCCGAGGCAAACTCTCTGTATTGTAGCAAACTTTATGGTATAATAAAGCAAAAGAAAAAGAGAAAAATACAAAGGCAAGTTGCAGTTACAGTATCTAATTGCTGGTCGCTAGGGCGTCCGATGTTCCAAATCGTGGGTAGAGTAGAAACACAACACAAAGCACAAAAAAAAAAAGGGGGGAAAAAAGGCACGAAGACAATAAAGAGGTCCATGCGGATTTAACCGCAGCTCAGCGAAGTAAAAAGAAAACAAGGATTAGAAATGAGACGAAACACAAGAGTAAGAGTAAAAGATAATGCTGAAGGAGATGAAAAACAACGAGAAATAAGAAGATATACGATGGGCCTGCTCAGGCTAAGCTATCGTGCTATTATAGTAGGAGACGATCGGTGCGATATAGCTTCTCAATCTCTTTCAGCTTCTTGACGTGACGGAAACTCTCTTCATTCGTCGGAACCTCGACGAGGCCAGCGCGCGCTACGATCAAAACTCCTGGGTCCACGCCTTCCAACCGGTCAGTGCTGATCCTCGTGTCCCTGTCCTTATCAGTCTTCATGCGCTTGCGGTCGGGTTCTCCATCACAGTCGCGGTCGCGACAGCTGCTGGTGCCGGGACCACACCCACTGCCACTACCACTGCTACAGCCTTCTCCGAGGTCCGGGGTCTGGTCTTCGTCATAGTCCTCGTCTCGCATCCGCTTCTTCCCGCGAGCCTTTTCACTCAGTTGGGACTCGGCGGGAGGATTTGTGTCCTCAGAGTTCCGAAGAAACTCCACGGCCTCAGACACAGTAGGGAGTTCGGTTTCGTCGTCGCCAGAGTCGGCTTCATCCCCAGATGCATAGGGATCGTCGTCCGGGGTGGACGACGAGTCACTATAGAAGGTCCATGACGGACCAAGTGCATGAGAAGAACCGTTAGGTGCATTCGAGGATAAGGATTCCTCGACCTCTGCTTCTTCGGCCGCCACGGCAGCACGTGGAATGACAGATGACGAAACGGAAACATCTTGAACGCTCAGAGTTGAAGGCTGTAAACTCGCCGGATGAATCTCGATGGTCTCGATGTGCTCTTGCGAGGTGGGAACCACTTCCTCGATGGTATCGATGCGCTCCGCGAGAGCCACTTCGGCGTAGGTCGGCGGGCACACGTACGGGGGCGGGGGTGGGCCAGTAGCGAGAGGCTCGTAAGGTCGGATCTCTTGCGACGAGTTCCACATCGGGTCGGGGGCGACCGAGAAGGGGCGTTCGCGCTGTAAACGGCGAGAGTGACCAGGAACGACGCCGAATCCGTCTCCCATCTGCTGCCTAGGAGTCGTGGGGCGGCTGTCTGCATGTTCGGTGGCCGCTGACGAGCCTGGCGTGGATGGACGATCCGGCAATCCGGGTGAGGCTGCTGTCGATGAGGAGGAAGTATCGGTCGAATGGGTAGTCTCGTCGGACAAAATATGTGCGTCCGCCGCCGCCGGGCGAGACTCGGCATCATTCAAGACTGTTCCGGTGCTTGTGCTTGCTGTAGGTGCCCGGGGATTTCGATAGTCGGGATGCCATCTGTCCTCGGGATTAACGTAAAATTGCAATTTGAAGCTGTAAGACATCGAGTGCTGTGAGTACAACAACGGCAACGAGGATCATAGCTCCACTCACTTGATGTTGTTCTGAAAATCGCGTATGTCATCGAGCTTGCCGACATTGTAACGATTCATCGCGGTGCTATGATTCAAGAGAGCAGCGTGCAGGTCCAACAACCTGGCGTGCTCGCGCAAGGTGTCGAGAATGGGCGCAAGTTGCTCCCGCAGAATGGAGGCCGTCATCTTGGCCACTGCGTCGCTGAACTCGTCTGGGTAGGCGGTCTGAAGGGGCTCTTCGATAAAAGACATGAGTGACGAACAAGCAGGGGGAGTAAGTTGGCTGTGGAATAGCGGATGAAATCGGCTTTTATGAGAATGCGTGTGGCTTGTGGCCCCGCAGTTCGACGGACAAAGCACCAGATTGCGGCTTGCCACAATTGATGTCTTTCAGCCCTTCCGCATCCACAACCCATCGCATTGTTTTGATATCCACAAAGTGGTTGCCCGTCCAGTCTCGTCTCACGAAATGATATAAAATTTGCGCTGCATGAAGCTTAAAGGAATAGTCAATGGCTAAATTGGTCCTACCTAATTTGGCCCTACTCGAGCGGAGTCTAAAGCGAGTGGGCCAACAAAGTGGCTGTACCTGTACCGCTTTGGCGTCCGATACTGTGGAAAGAATGGGTTGTCAAGGCGTTGGGCATTGTGGTGGGTCTGTCAAGGCCAGAGCAATAATCGTGCGTCTTTCTCACATTTTGGGGAATGTGATCGGCTCATCGTTACAGTAAGCTGGTAGGCAGGGGCAGACGTCAAACCCTCTTTGGGTCAGCGCCAATGACCGAGCTTTTTTTCGCCTTGTGCGATGTATCATTTCGCTTTGTGCCGTGCATTTATTAGCATTATATTTTCCCTCTTGTCAATGACCATTATGCAATGGCCCACGAAGGAGTCGGTTGAGAGGGCGAAGAGAAGTCTGAGTTCGGATGATGCCTCATGGTAAAGGAGACGGTGTTCAGGAAGGGAAGGATGCTGGCAGAATAAAGGACCAGTACTTTATGTCCATGGGCACAGAGGGGAGCGGGGTACAACAACAGATACAACCGAGACTGACTGATGATGGGTCAGAACTGCTCAAGTTGGAGGTCGTGTGGAACAGGTGGGGCGACAACGACAACGACAGCAAAGTACTCGGATGACTTGATGACCATGGGCCCCGAGAAGGGGTAGCGGGGTTCCAACCAAGACTGGCTGGTTTGCTCAACTTGAAGGGATGTGCGGAATCGATGTGGCGACGGACAGTAGACAGAGCAAGGGGAGACAGGAACGAGGAGGCAAACAGAGATGGCCGTACAGCCGTCATTTACGGCTATTTAGAGTACGCAAATATCAACATCATGTTGGCAACCCTGATGTCCTTTTTCATCCAACAAACGACCGTGACTATTTGGCCATTGTGAGTACTTTTCATCCTTTCATCGGAGAGAAGTCTGCAATATTCATCCATGCCATCGCAGCGTCGCGGTGAGCGGTGACCATGACCAAACGGGCCGGACTGAATTTTTTGGAACAGCATTTGCCGCTTGAGAAGACTATTCCCATCCTTTTGGGGAACACCTCTTGATAAAAGTAAATTATGCGCCGCCTGGGCTCATTTCCTGCCCTTCACTATCCTTTCGCGATGTCTCCGAGAAGTGGAAAACATTGACCAAAAATTTCAAGTGCGAGTGTCCGGCACCATAGGGACAGGACCTCATTAATTACAGTCGCTTTCAAGTACTAGGATACACTATACCCTCTAGCCAAGGATTGTCAAAACTCGCCAACAGATCTCCGAATGGACTAACAACCGCCCGTCGGCTCATTACCGTGGTCGATTATCTCCGGTGCCGGACATCCCACGGACTTGAGGAAAGGCGATCGAAAACCACACAACGCATAAACAGATGACCCCATAGTTAGTAGTGTATTCTCGAGGCGGTTTGTCTGCGTCCCTCTTCTCAATGCGCCTTCTCTTCTTTTGGGTCTTAGCCATCGGTTCCTTGGTGGCTGGCGCTCCCTCTCATAACGCAAACTATGTCGTTCATGAGAGGCGCGCCGTCGAGCCCGTCAATTGGGTGAAAACCCGTCGACTAGAGGCCCACAAGAGTCTCACCGTCCGCATTGGTCTAGCACAACAAAACCTACACGAGCTCGAGGAGACACTCATGTCTGTTGCACATCCCGATTCGCAGAAGTATGGTCAGCACTGGTCTCCAGAGCGAGTCGCCGAGTACTTCGCTCCCAGTGAGACCACTGTGTCAACGGTCAGGAGTTGGTTGATGAACGCTGGTTTCCACCCCGAGCGGCTCCATCACTCACGCAGCAAGGGATGGATCACCGTCAAAGCAAACGTCTCTGAGGCTGAGTCCCTGTTAAAAGCGGAGTATTACCTTTACACCCATCCCTCTGGCCGCAAGCAAATTGGTCCGTGCCGCACACCGCACTGTGCTATTCACGTTGTTGTATCTGACTTACTTGCGATAGGCTGCGAGTTCTATTTGGTTCCTGAAGACGTCCGCGAGCATGTCGACCTCATTAGACCGACCGTCCATTTCTCCCACCATGTTCATGGCGATCAATCCGAGTCCTCCGAACACTCTGATACTACACTCAACACAGCACCTTTGGTTAACCACCCTATATCGCATGTGCCTAAGGACGTGTCGTCTTTGAACCATTGCGACAAATATACCACCCCACAATGTCTGCGCAAGTTGTACTCGATCTACTACAAACCAAAACTGCCACAGCTGAATTCCTTCGGAATTGGTGTGTATTCATTCGTCAAGTTCTCTCGCTTCTGCTGACCCCACGCAGTCGAACTCACTCCGCAAGCCTATCTCGGCTCCGATTTAGACCTGTTCTTCTCGTTAGCATACTTCATTTCAATTCTTCGTAGTCTTGTTTTAATTTTCGTTCTAGCCACTATTCTAAGAGCCAGGAGAGGACAAGACCCGTTCTGGTTTCCATTGATGGAGGTGGGTGGATTTACGAAATCTCAAGTTCTCACGGCGAACCTATTTTTAAATGTAGGAGTTGTCCAGCAGCAGAACCAGTCATTTCGATACAACGCGGAGAGCGACCTCGACCTCGAATACACGATGGTGTTAACGGACCCCACGCCTGTAACCCTTCTCCAAACCGGGGATCTTGTCGAAGGTTCGGGCCTCGAACGTCGCGATGAGTGTGTACCGCTAATTGTCAACCCTGAACTTGTAGGAGCTGGGCTTGACAACTGGTTGGATGCCGTAGATGGGTCGTTCTGTACATTTGAAGGAGGTGACGACCCCAATCAAGTATGTATCAGCTGTATTCCGTACTTGATATACTTCTCACCTCGCGTTTCCAGGACGGAATTTACCCTGACACACTGCCGGGAGGTTACAACCGTACGTCCTGGCTGCACAATAACATTGTAGCGCACACGCCGACAATAATCCACAGATCCCGAGTCGTGTGGTATCATTGCGCCCCCAAAGGTCATTTCTGTCTCGTATGGCCAGGATGAATCTACTGCGACAGTCGCGTATGCCAGACGCCAGTGCAATGAATACGGGAAGCTGGGCTTGATGGGCACGACAGTTTTGTACAGCTCTGGCGATTTTGGCGTGGCTGGAACCAACGGTGCATGCTTAGATGACAATGGTCAGTGGGACCCACGACTGTACTCATGGAAATGTCTCATGTGGCAACGCCACACATTACTCTCTATAGGGAAACGAGTCCACGGCGCTACTAGTATCGGATTCAACCCTATTTTTCCAGCATCATGCCCTTTCGTTACTGCCGTTGGGGCAACACAGATCAATCCTAACTCGACAGTGTACGAGCCCGAGAGCGCTTGCGAGCAAATCGCCCACAGCGGTGGTGGCTTTAGCAATGTATTTCCTATGCCAGGCTACCAGGAATACGCCGTTTGCCGATACATGAAACACAATCCCCCTCCTTACACCGCAGAGCAATATAATAACACCGGAAGGGTGAAAAAAATTTCCCTCCAATATCAACTCGAGTTCAATTTATGCTGATGCAATTGCTAGGTCCGCGCATATCCAGATTTGTCTGCTAACGGGTCAATATTATTTTGCGACCATACCATTCTTCCGTCCTATTGATTTGGTCATACAGTGCGAATTTGGTAACAGCGAGGAACGGAAAATTCACCCTTGCTTATGGAACGTCAGCGTCGGTGCTAGTTGTTGGAGCCATTGCGACATTGATCAATGACGCGCGACTTTCCCTTGGTAAGACGTCAATTGGTGAGTCGTGATTATAAACTTATTTTGGGGTAGCGGTGTACTCATCTTCATGTCTCCAGGGTTTATCAATCCTCTGGTACGTAAACGCGTTTCACTCCATCGATCGCGTCGTGATATCCGTGTAGATCTACCATCCGCTCTTTTCTTGTGCGTTCCACGACGTCACCACTGGATCCAACCAGGGCTGTGGTAAGTCGCTTTGGACTATCACCTTTTAACCATTTCTTATAACTATCGCGCTCTGCGTTGCGCAGGGACTCCCGGTTTCACTGCGTGAGTTGTACATTTCTTCGTTTTGTACTTGTCCAAGCTCAGAAGTTCTGATCCAATGGTATTATCTAGCGCTGAGGGCTGGGATCCAGTAACAGGTTTGTGTTTATTCCTGGGCACGCTATGTATCAGTTTTATTTCTGACGCTTGCATTCGCAGGAGTCGGCACAATAAATGCAACGGCCTTGCTTGATATGGCCTTGCTCTTGCCTTGACCACGGGTGCGAACATGGCGCGCAAAA
The DNA here is from genome assembly GCA_003316425.1 of Russula lepida. NCBI lineage: Eukaryota > Fungi > Basidiomycota > Agaricomycetes > Russulales > Russulaceae > Russula > Russula lepida. Next base: position 407,477 of record QFEZ01000198.1, read on the forward strand.
TCGACTCGGAGAAACTACCCATTCGTTTGCCTCTAGAACCTCAATATGGCTGTAGCCCCAGCCTCATACTCCCTTAGGTTATGATATGATATGATACCTGTTTATTCGATACTCTCGTTAATCTGTATTTTGGGCCATTTGGGGACATTGCAGACTCGCGTGACTATTGGCTTCAAGTGTAGGTATTGACCCAAGGGCAGGCAAACTGTGTGCTCGTTTTGTCTCGAGCCATTGGTAGAGCACGTTCAATCGGCCCATTTACAGTAATGTCGCTTGATAGGATTCGACCTAGATCCGCACGAGGACATATATTCTTCACTCCATCGATTTGGACCTGATCTCATTTGAGTCATTTCATTTCATTGTGACACGTGCGATCCAAAAGAATAAAAGAGCTCAGTGTCTTCTAGCCTAGGCTATACGCGCTACTGAGTTGGCGTTCATCCCCGCCATGTGACGCATGCGCATGTTCGCGCTCAGTCATGATTGATTGATGGTCATCAATCATGTCATCGTGGTCATGATATTGCTGGGTGCGCACAAACATGCTTCTTCGATATCTCAATGTAACCGTAAGTTAAACCGCGGTCTTCTTTCACTCTTCGCTGGACACAGGAACTTGAAGCACCAGTAATCAATGTCAAGTTGTTGTCAAAAAAAAAAGCCATTATTGTCAAACCCACGTTTAATTTTTCTTTTTAATTTTTCTTTCGGCGACATTCCGAGTCAATTCAAACATTGGGCATGCATATATGGCTGAGGACCAGTCGCCGGGACCAAGCTTATTTTTCGAGAAAGATTACACGTACATCTCACGAAATCTCACTTTATTTAACTAGACGCCCACCTTTTTTTTTGGCGAAAGGGCCTAGTACGTGCCAGTGCGGTGGAGAGAGAGAACGGACTCGGACTAGAAAGTGCCACCATTGGCTGGAAACCTGATCAAGAGCAGTGGACGCGTGGCTATGGCCAGTGTGATTATTTTTTGAAGAAAGTGGACAGCCCGAATGAATTCATGAAGGAAGGACAGACAATTGCACTAAGGCGTTATAATTGACATCGCGAGCCGAGGGAATTCAAACAACTTCAGTTGAAAACCGTGGTCCATACTGCATTGCGTCAATGAATGTATTCTACTACTGTACTATTGTAACTAGCTAAGAAGAAAAACTAATGATTGTCTCTGTATTGTCTCTGTGAATGCGATTCTGGTTCATCATGACGACTCGGATGTCCATCATTACTAGTACTGTACTGTCCGGCTATCGGTAGTAGCCCAAATAAGTTACGCGACTTGCCAAAAAAAAAAAAACCGTTATAGAATGGCACCCGTGGACATGCGACGTGGCGTATACAACCGAACCGAGACGAGGTATAAGCCACGTGTTGTCATCCTGGAAGAGTGGGAGTGGGGATGAGTTGTTGGATAGCGATGAAGGTGAATGGGTGTGGAAGACAGACCATTATCAGTGGTAGGAGTGAGTTGGTTCGCCGGTCTCAGTCCCAGATCAGGAGGAGGGGGAAGGGGGAGGGGAGGGAGCACTGAGATACCGGGACATCGACGCTTCCGCTCTGCGCAGTCCATGGCATAAGCTCTCGAATGCCGGCGATGACGATGACGATGACGCTTCCTCCCCTTCTTCTTCCTCTCCTTCGCCACAACGTCCAATAATACTACTGTTCTCTGTCCACGTTGGCGATAATGGCAGGGACAATGACGAGGAGGAGGAGAACATGGACGCCTGCTGCTGCATGTAGGCAATGTGCGCTTCTGAGACAAGCTCGTGCCGACTCTTGTTGTTGTTCTTGGCCTTACGTGATGTTGTTCGTGTCGGTGATGGATGTGAGAGAGCCGCCGTCAGGAAGGAGGAACGACGACGGAAGAGGCGGGTAACGGAAGTGAAAACTGCGCGCATTGGTCGTACTGTTGGTTGGTTGGTTGGTTGGTGGGACTTGAGAGTTATGGGGTATGAACAAGGAATTTGACAAGTTTGAATGAAAGAAAAACGTGGAGGAGCCCCAGGCGCCGGAATGGTGTGGTATATATATATAATTTATGGCCACAAACTCGTGGGGCCTCCTGGGGGTGGTTGGAGTGCAATGTGAAGGGGTGAGTGGCAGTGTGGAGGGAGCTGCCGCTTTTGGCTTTTGTATGTGGCCTAGTACAAAGGCAGTGGCGATTCCCATTGTCGGTCACTCGGACGCCCCCAGTGACAGCTGGCAGCCTAGTACGCGCAGTTGTTCGACACAAGATTTATGCGATGACCCGAGGGACATCCTTTATTATATTCCTTGTGATTGTCTCTAGTCAGATTCTAATATTGAAACATCAAACAACATGAACTAAATATAGGTAATTGTCCAAAAGGCTCGTTCCAATATCTCAAACCCCCCCCTGGTATCATGTCGTGATGTCCATCCGCTCTGCCTCCGCAGAATACGCGTTCCTGATCCCCTCAAGCTCTCTCGTCCAAGCCGTGTATTGTCCTTTCAGCTCCCGCAATCCCTCTTCGTCCATCATCTCGACATCTCGATCACTGCACACGCTACCCTCGCGCCCGAGATCTTCAAGCGCGTCCTGGATCTTTGCCCGCTCCTCCATCAACTTGTAATATACCGCTATATAATTTCGGTAGCCACTGCGGTACCGTGCCTGTAGCGCTTCACGATCCTTCGGGTATGGCGCTGTCGGTGGTGCCGGGTGAGATGCGTGCCCCTGTGTGCGCACAGCCTCACGCGAAGAAGAGCTGCTTGTAACTGAGGACGGCGCATTGCGTCGAACGGGTACGCTTTGTTGTTCGTCCTCAGACGACGTGTATATGGGGCTACGCCGCCTTCGCGACGTCGATACACCATTAGTGGATGTCTCGCGATGCCGGTCCCGTGGACGATTTTGGGAAGAACGAGATGGCGAGGCTGCCCGCTTAGATCTCTGCGGCGCAGGTGGCGATTCGTCACGCCGAGAGTGCCCGCGGAGTCGAGGTGAACTCTCTCGCTTAATCGATTGTCGTGGGGGTGTGTCCGCACGCTTAGTTGTCGCGCGAGGTAAGGGGGAATGGTCACGCTGGTGAGAGTTGTGAAGAGCTGGAGACGGAGAATATTCGCGTTTGACATGTCTGGGCGGGGATATGCTCCGATCGGGCTCGCGTCCATGCTGTCGGTCGCCCTCGCGGACGGTCGACTTTCGTGGAAGTGGAGGGTCTGGACTGCCCCAGTCACTCTCACGCGGCCGCTTAGCCACACGCGGAGGATCGCGATCCCTAGTCTTGTCCTGACCACCCCGGTCCAGTTCCCTGTCTCGATCGCGTTCGCGTGTCTTTGTTCCGCCACCGCCACCACCACCACCACCACCACCAGGTTTATACGGCTTGTCGTCGTCAGGAACCTTTCTTCGTTTGACAGTGTTTCCAGTGCCGTTAATCCTATCCTTGTCGTCGTAATCTTCTCGTAATTTCTTCTTTTTCGCGTTTGCCCTGCCCATAGTGTCCGTACCGTCCCAGTCCCGTAGGCTCTCCAGGTCACTTATGTCATCCTTGCGCCTCTTCGCTTTGTTGGCAGCTGGGGCTTTCCCTTTTTCGCGATCCAGGTCGCTCACGTCCTCCTTCTCTTTCTTCGCGGGACGCGTAGGCCTTTCTCTTTCCACTTCTCGTTCATGTGGGATTTGTGTGGCGGGACCTGAACGTCCATTCGGCTTTGAAGAGTCGCCGAGCTTTGCACGTGCGTCAGTGAGACCAGCCTTCTTTGACGGTCCTTGAGACTGTGATTGTGATTGGGACGGGGCCATTTCTCGCGCATTTTTCGGGCCGGACACTCCAAGGGGGCGTCTTGGGTTATTATCGTCGCGCATTGGGACGGCCTTCGTAGATCGCGCGGCCTGTGTCGCCTCTTCCCGTACTTTAGCTGTTTGCGATGGACGAACTCCCTCATTCTTTGCCTCTACAAAGGGCTTGAACGTGCTTCCGGCGTTCTTCTTTCGCTCTGCATTAACGGTCGCAGCGACGCGCTTAGGCCCCGTCGCTGCCTTTGCTGCACTCGTTGCAGTTGAACCAGGTGGTGAGCGAACGTAATCCCAAGCTGGGTCGCTTTCGAGGATTCCAAGGGAATAGAGAGACTGTCGCGCTTGACGCCACATCTTGCGGCGCTCGTCATCAGTCAGGCCGGCAAATTCATATGGCCGCACTTCTTTCCAGGATACGGGAAGGAGGGTATACAGAGGTTGGCCAGCCGCATTCTTAGTCCTTTCTCTCTCGGCGATCTGATAGATAGAGTTCAACTCTAGGTAAAATGGAAAATTGGTTGGAAATTCACGAACCGTTACGAGAAGTTCATTCAATTGCACACGCAATGATTCAGATGCGTCAGGACCGCCCACTTGTGTTAGTACGTCCTCTTTAGTACGAGGACTTTTGGCGAGAAGATGAATCATCTGAGCACGGATCGCCGGAGGGACAGGGCTAGATTGAGATGAGGGGAGTGAATGCTGCGGAGATGGCCCGCGCGCAGCGGACGAGCCTTCGTTCTTGGCCCGAATGGGTACACGTTTGATGGTGGTGGCTATTGGGGCAGACACTGCAGGTTTGCGCTTCTTCGCAGAAGCGGAAGGCTTGGTCTTTGTGGCGGAAGGGGCGAGTGTCGGAGGGTTATCAAGGACGACGATGCGACGTTCGATTTTGGTCTTCTGGGCGTCGGCGGTCGATTGCTGGATCTTTGATTCGGTCTTTCCATTGAGTTCACGTTCGACAAAGAGCTTGCCCGCTATATGAGCATAAAGCTTGAGTGGGGCATTAACTTTTGATGCCAAAGCGGAACGAAGATAAAGTTCATGTGGGGTAGACTCTTCGACGGGCTTCATGGGGAAGAAAGTCGACTCGATATGGATACCCTAGGTGCGCAAGGATAAAGTACACAAATTGAGCAAACGACAAGGAATGACAGCCGGGTGTGGGATACACACCGTGTTGTTTCCAAACTCGAATTGGAGAGGGGGATGAGCGGGATAGGCTGCGAGGGCCTCGAGGGTTTCTTCGGTCATACGAACGATCATGGCACGCTTCGTTAACGGCTGGGGAGCATCACCCTGACGAGCAGGACCCTGGAGAGCGATGGTGCCATTGACGGCGACGGGGAGAGGCATTGATGGGGTATCGTGATGGATGGTGATAATAGTACAAGAGAGAAAAGGGTCAAAACACAAGAGAGTGTGGTGACCGGTTACGGCGGCACGGCGGGGCACGGGCGTCGACTTGTGGCTTTCCCTTTTGATTCCGGCGATGTTGATGCTGATGATAACTTGATCATTGATTTTGATAGTGATGTCTCTACTCGCTACCTTTACATACTACTATCCCCTAAAGTTTTCCTCGAGGTAGTCTACAAATCTTTGCGCTACCCCCTCGTCGCTCCAATCAACCGTGCCCTTCTCGACCGTCCCTAGCGTGATCGCCTTCTTCTGTACTGTCACGAATTGTCGCCTCATTCGTTGCAGCTCTGATAGTGTCAGGCTTCGTGCAGGCAGCGTCACTCGTGGCTTGAGCGTCTCGGAAAGGCTAAGTGCAACACGCCCACCAAGGACGCCAGATGCCCCCTGTTCTGCCATGATGGCGCGAACAAGAGACGTGGAAACCTGTTCCAACGTGTGGAGCGCATCAGAAGGTGCTTTCGGCACCTGTGCAGAATGATTATGAGGTTGGAAATCAAAAGATGGTGATGATCACCCACAGCCTGGGTGCCCATGTTAGGAGGTCTTACGTTATCCTCTGTGATGGCTTTCCATATCAATTCGATGGGAACATCAGATTCAGACCAGGGTATGGTGAATAGTGGTGAGTCCCAGCGAACCATCGACGATGGCTCCTCATATCGCGCGATGAGATTATCGAGCCTGAGTCCGAGTATGAGATCTTCAACCAGGACACCTTTGCGGTTAAGAAAGAAGCACTTACGTCTCAGGACTATACCCACGACCATCTGATCGTTCGGTGTTCCAGCGGTTGCATAATTCTGGAGTGGCGAGGACGTAGACCTACTCCTGCAGCATCAGCCACCTTCATACTTGTTCGGGGGCAATAACGAAACGGACGGTGCAAACTCGGAGCTTGAACTCGCGAGCGGCGCAGTAGAGTTGGTATCGGAATCCTTTTATATAGTTTAAGCCGTCGACGAGGAGAATGGTGTCCCGACTGATTTGCCGTTGCACTGCTGCGAAGAGGGTGGCGCGAGCAAGTTTTTCCGAGCGACTGTCTAGAGGGTCGTTATGGACAGGAAATGAGGAAGAGAAGGGACAGGTACGGTGCCATTGTAGGAAGAGCGATCGATGTTGAGCGAGTCATCTGAGAGAACGACGACGTGCCGTAAGGGGTTGGATGATGGATCGACGAGACGGCGATCCAGATGGTGCTTAAGCTGGACTGCCCTGCGTGACTTTCCTGAGGAAGGATAACCCGAAAAGGTGACCAAAGCCATAGTTTTAGAGGGAGAGATATAGAAAAGGCACGAGATTGATTCACACCCCGCGAGTGCTGCACGTTTCATTGTCAAGACGATCCGCGGAGGACCGTGACCGGGCATACGTACGAGGTACCCCAAACCAAGCTCACAATAAACCTACCCGCGGGGGCGTCTTATTTCCCTTCCCCTTCCACAGCTCGTCCATATCATATCCCACTTCTCTAATACTTGCTACCAACCACCTGTCATCACGGTCCCCTCCGCGGCACCACCCAGTTTCACCTCTTTGTTCACATGTTGGCCGCCATCTCTCCTTCCGCGCACCATCTCTCCCCGTACAGTCATTCGCGCACCACCGAGCGTTCTACGCTCCCAGACCCGGCCCCTTCTGCGGAAACCAAAACTTGCCCGGGATGTCAGCAGGCGGTCATGGACGAGAATGGCGGCGTTGTTATCGCGTTCGGGTGAGCCTTTCCCTTCCCTTTCATCCTCCGCTATTTCTCAATCGCGTCCTCGAATCCTTCTCATCGTGCTACATAGCCAATCGTTTTTTCATGTCGACTGCTTCAAGTGCGCCAAGTGTCATGACAGAGTCACCGCCGATACCAATCTCCTTCTCCTCTCTGACGGCCAGCCTGTCTGTTCAAATTGCTCATACAATTGCAGCGTCTGCCATCAGCCCATCCTCGACGAAGCCATCATGACCGGCGACGACTCTTATCACGCGCACTGCTTCAAATGTCGTTCCTGTCACAACCGTATCGACGAGCTTATGTTCGCCAAGACCAGCCATGGCATTTATTGCATGAAATGTCATAACCAACGCGTTGCCCGCAGCAGGCGCCACGCACAGAAACAGAAGGAACGTGAAAACGCCGCCCTCACGGGAGCCGCTTCAAATTCACATGGTATTTCCACTAAGCAGCCGCCCGTACAGCATGCTGTGTGTCGCTCTTGCTTACTCTCCTCAAGTGCTTCATCCACTTACATTTGTCTCCTAGAATTCACCCATTTCCCCTGTCTCTCCCGCGAAATCTGCGTCTCCGCAGACTCCACAAAGTGGTCGGCAGTCCACCGAGCTCGATCGTGATCAGCGACGGGGTGTACCTCCCGTGGAGTCCCTTCATCGGACTTCTTCAAATCCATCACCTCCTACGACGCCATTGTCTGCTATTTCTCCTCAGGCTGATCCCTCTGTTCCTCAAACGTACTCCTCGGGCCCCTCGTCCCCCGTCATCGTTGTACCCCCCGATGGCCCTGAGTCTGGCACTCAGGTCGCATTGTCATATCTTCAGCGGGAGGACTCCAATAACAGTACTAGTGGGGGCACAGCGGCTTTTCTAACGCCTGATAGTTCTGCCTTTCCTGGTTCAACTCACCTCGGGCTGTCCGGCGGTCGTGCTGGGAAGCGTAACTCGATCAACCCTGGCATGACCTTCAACTATGAGGCTATGTCGAAGGGATTGAGTAGGAATAAGTCATTATCCGCGCCACAGTCACCTTCATCCCCTCATCTACCGACGATCGACGTGGGAGAGCAAGCTTCGGAGGGGCTCTCCCGGTGGCCATCTCGAAAAGCACGCACAGAGACTGCCGTCCCGGGTTCCATGCTTAGCCGCTCGCGTAGTCGAACAGAGACCTCGTCCAAACCTACCAGTACTAACCCTTTGGGTCCGCTTTCACATCAAAACACGGTACTTGAACGCCTTCCACCTCGCATACACAGTTTGAAGGCATCTGGCCAGGGTCTCGAAGCATTAACTCGACGGCCGTCACTTATGACCCCTGCGAAAAGTAGTTCACTCGGACAATCGTCATCCGATGAGAAAGACAGACAGAAGCCGGGTTCCTCTCTCAGTATCGACGTTGAGAAATCGCGGGACAGCTCTAGCGGGGGCAAGAGACCGGTGTCTCCCGCGTACAAAGCGGCTTCGCCTGCGCACAAGGTGGATGTCCCACGTGGTATCGAGAGCGGGACGGATACGTCAGATGGGGAGCGCGAGCCCACAACCAAAGGACGGACGAGAAAACAATCGTTGTCCTCTTCAAAGGAGGAGGTGAAAAAATCCCGGCGGCAACCAGCTCAACTTGATCTCGACACAACGCAGTCGGCTTCGCAAGAAGAGCCAGGGGATGACTCTCTCCTCAATAGTGCGGGAGGCGTGGATACGGAAGACGAGTCCTCGCCCGTTGAACGCATGTCACGTTCAACGTTCATCGCCCCCGCACACCCCCCAATCCGTTTCTCCGTAAGTGGAAACGGATTTCAAGAGCTGCTGTCTCAATTCGACCCACGGGACCCCTCTTCGTTAAGCGCAATCGGAGAGCTCCTAAAGATGAATCAGGACGCAGAATCTCGCCCCGATGCGGATTCGAGTGTGCCTTCTTTAAACCCAGATGGCGGTGCTGCGTCAAACGAAAGGGTGCGCTCCTCTTCAGCGAGCGCCGCCACACCGACAACGGCCTTTGGCTTTTCGGCGGGCGATAACTCATCGGTGACAACAATCTCGGCCCCTAGCAGTGAAGGTCATGGTGACAGTTTCCTGTTACTGGATCAGCCCGGAGCTGCCGACGGCTTCAAACCCGACTTGCTCCAGCGCCAGCGGAGTGTGCGTAATACTTCAACGACAACAAGTAGCCGGTCATCATTAGAGAAATCAGAGAAGTCCCAGGATCCGCCACCCAGTGATGACCAGCGTGCGCGTCTTGATCCGAACGTCATCATCTCTATTACTGATGTATGTTTACTAGAGCCAAGCCCGCAGTTCACGGTCACAGTGCCAGAGTCCGTTGCCGGACGCTCGGCTAAGCTCGACCAGTCGGCCGCAGTTATGAAAAGGCTCCAAGATGCTTTACAGGACACAGCACGACGTGGCACGACCCAGATAACACTCGATCAGGAATTTGTACAGGCTGTCGTCATGATGATCGAGCAGAGGAGAGATGAAAATACGAAGATGAAGAGCAAACTCGACCACATCAAGGTATGTCCCATCTCTGATGTGTCCCCTGAGCATTTAATTTGATTGGTGATGTTGATGATGCTATCACAGAGAGCCAGCCAGCAAGCCATGGATGGACTAGCTGTAGCCCACAACGAGTGTGAAGCGGAGCTGAGAGTTCGTCGCGAGGCCGAGGCTGAAGTCACGCGGTTGCGCATCTTGCTTTCTGGACAGGCGGCAAGGATCACAGCGTTATCGGGCCAGGGTCGCAGAGAGGAACTACAAAAGCAACTGACTAACGACCTCAGAGAAAACCTCAACGTCCTCGAACAAGACGTGGCCAAAGTGAAAGTTGATCGTGACGTGGCGCTCGTGGAGATGGAAGAAATTACTTCATCCAGAAGGTATGTGATTGTTCCGTGTAGTACGGGCAGCTAGCTGAGACGGGGGCATGGCACGAGAAGCTCGGGGGCGGCTACCGATAGGGACGGCGCCACTCTCAGCCGATCATTAGCAATGCGTCTTGACAATCTGAAGGCTCAATACAAGAGCGAGCTAATGTCACTCTCAGACGAGCGCGAGTCCCTGTTACGTGAGATCTCGGAGCTCCAAACTGCAAGAAACGTCTTTCTTGAAGAGACGACGATGCTCAATGTGCGCAACGAAGAACTTGCCCACCTCAATGCCCATTACATGCGGCGCATCGAAATGGCAGCATCTTCCGAATCCCTATCGCCTGTGCGCGAGATTCAGTCGTCCGAGCGTCGACGTCCAGTACAGCCTCTTCAACCTTCACATTCTGTGAACGCTTCGATTACGTTCTCTTCAGATGAGAGCGCCGAGTCTACCAAGTACGTGAAAGTCCACCAAGTCCAACAAAAGTCTTCGACAGGCGACGCACCCCTGCGCGTGTTCAAGTGGCGCGCGAATCACAAGGAGGGATCTAACGCTTCATTGGCAACCCTGGATGGTCCGAATGAGAAGCCCTGGTTCAAACACACGTTCCAGGGGATTAGCGTGCTACGCTTGTCAAAATGCGATCACTGCAGCGCGAACCTCTGGGGCTCACAAGCCCGCTGCCAAAGTATGTATTGGTGATCACTGTCCAAGGTGTTCGTATTCAACGCCCGCTCGTCATTTAGCTTGCCATATGTCGGTGCATCTCCGTTGCCAAGCTCACGTTCACGCCATCTGCTCGCTGCAAAACCCGTCTCGTCGGGACGACGCACCTCCAGCTGGTCCTTTGCGTACGTCTATCTTTTCCTCTTGAATTATCCATGCCTGATCTAAATTCACCGCACGCCAGAACCGGTGATGTTCGGTCGTGAGCTCACGGAGCAAGTGCGCGCAGATTCCAAGACCAGTGATAGGATGGTGCCCCTCATCGTTGAAAAGTGCATTGCCGCCGTGGATGACTGTGGTATGTCCCACCTCTACTTCGAATGGTCAGCCTACGAAACATAATAACCGATTCCGCGTAGCCCTGGACTACGAGGGTATTTATCGCAAGACAGGAGGCTCTGGCCAGTCCAAGCTGATCACCCAACTCTTTGAACGAGGCGACTATGCGTCGTTCGACCTACTCGACAGGGACCGGTTTAACGATATCTGCAGCATCACCTCTGTCCTCAAGTCATATCTCCGCTCCCTACCTAATCCTCTACTGACATTCGTCCTTCACGACGAGTTCATATTTGCGTCTTCCATTCAAAATCCAGTCCACCGATCCGCCAAATACGCCGACTTGGTTAAACAGCTTCCAACAGAGCACTATTATACCCTACGTAACCTCATGCTTCACCTGTACCGGTACGTTTGGTCCCACCCTACTAATTTTTATTTAAAATTTGCCAAACCCTCGCTCGCAGGATTCAGGAACACCACGAGGAGAATCTGATGACGGCACGCAATCTTGGCGTCGTCTTTGGACGTATGTTATCGCCTTTTGTTGCCCGGTTTTTCTTTTATATGGCTCACGCGACGACCGCCGCAGCGACGCTTATGCGTTCACGCAATTCTGCATCCGAGTTTAGCGACATGGCTGGCAAGGCGCTGACCATCGAATGGCTCGTCGAAAACGCGCCAAAGATTTTCCCGCCACTGCCGACGTCGTCGCTCTGATACATTTTTCTTTTTAAATCTTCGATCTTCTATCTTATCCCCCATGTTTGTTTGTCATGTCATACCTGACTGCCTTTGTGTTACCACTCAACTACCCACTGCACATTTCCTTGCGTGTACATACCCCCCTTTTTCTTTCTCTCTTCACTTAATTTAATTTTCTTTTTTTTTAAAGATAACGATGCCCCCATTGTCATTCATATAGTATCGCTCCCACAAGCGTTATATTCCTAAAGGTGCCGGCTCGGCTCTGGTGCCAAACTTGCCACTTGCCACTTGCCACTTTCCATGTGTTACCCCCACTGTTTCACCATTTTCTTTTCAAACGCGGGTGATCTAGTTACGTGTGTATCTTGGCTAGCTTGGATTAATGTATATCATCGGTTTTTAGACTATGTGCAATAATCAGAAAATCCCACATTCGTTTCTAAAAGAGGCCCGTCAAGAGCTAGGATAAGAATAGCAAGGGTTCTCCGGAGTCTGACTATACCGAACTTGCATGCATAGTGTCATGACTATGACCTGGGATATGGTTCCATAAAACAGTTCCGATCCCCCTTCTTAGCACCGCACCGCAATAATGTACATGTACTATACGGGCTAAGGCGTTGTTCCTGTGACCCACGAGAGTACTAACATCATGCTTTACCCCATTTTGGGCTGCTTGCTGTGTGTAAAAACAGATCAGATGTAGTCGTCATATTGGCTGACCGCGAACCGGTTACCGGTGGTACGTTATCCTGTAAATATAAGCACGTACCGTAGTAAGTTACTGCGATGGCGTGGTCTTGACTAGATAAGGCTAATGCTAGTGGACCAGAGCAGAGCAGAGCAGTACGATGTGCAATACGATGACAAGCTAGACCCCAAAAAGAAGTACGCCGGGTGGGGTGGGGTGACACGTGATAGATATATTGATACTATCGGATCTTTACTCAAGCAAGCGAGCAAGAGCAGCTCTGAGCATGATGCATGATGCATGATGAGTCACCCGAAGAAGCCTGCGAAGCCCCAGAAATAAAGTACGATGGTGCGATACGACGGTATGACAATATGCACATTACTCGTATGCTGACCGATCATGGATGTCGGAGGCCAGCCCCGGAGAAGACGAGATGAGAAGACCTTCCGGTTCAACGGTTGGGCCAAGGGCAAGCAATCAATTTTGAGTATCGGTCCGGTCACGTGGCACGGCGTAGTAATTTTACAAGTCAACTTGACTTTCAGTCCAAGTCTGATCTACGGGAGTCGGTTATACAGTACCTGTGCGCGAGTCTTTTTTTCTTTTTTTTTCGCAGGCCAAGGGCTACAGTTCTTCGGGGCGGCGATGACTAGAATATTACGCAAGGCAAGTGCTCTAGAAGTCACCGGGTTTCCCTTCATCCGACATCCGAGTGTCGGCGGGGTATCGCACTGCCACGAGCCATTCCAGCTACAATCCGACGATCGCCACAGAAGATAGGAGAAAACACTGAACAGTACATGACTGCCCCCACGGTCATTCAAGGTTGTTCATTCCCCATCTTCATTTATACCACGCAACCATATATGAGCGCACTGTTGATATTAATTATATCTCCTCTCACTTTCCGCCCTCCCCGATCGATACCAACACATCCCTCAAAGCAAAGCACAAGATCATTTGGATGCTACAAAATTATTTGCACGTGGTGCAATTTACTTGTCTGCTTCTAAACCGTTTCCATCTCCATCGCCCCAAGGGCTGAACTTGATCTTACTTGGCCGCGGCATCGAGGCACCGAGCTCCCGCAGCCAGTTATGTCCCGGGCCCGGGCCAAGGCCAATATCAAACCAGGGCACGCCGGGCAGGTTGCTCGATGCAGCAGCGGGGTGAGCCGGAACGTGGTTGAGTACGGGAGAAGAAGTTGGCATGCTACCAACTTCGCTCAAGCTCGGCAGCCGCTCGAAACTGGTGTTTGTTGATCCGCCGAGAGCACGCTGCAATGCCTCACGTTCTGCTGGTGACGGTGCAAATGCGCGCATTGCAAGCCCCGAGAAAAAGCCTGGCGTACTGCCGCTGGTCGCTGTTGTCGTGGTCGTTGCATTGCCATTGACGCTATCACTGCCACCGCCAGTTACGCTGCTACTTGCAGCCCCCGATACTGGAGAGTCGGATGTGGAAGCGTCAAGGCTGTTGAATGCCGGCGCGGTAGGTACGCCCAAGAACGGCTTGGCAGAAAAGCTAAAGACTTTGGCATCAGGGTTGAGGCCCCGGCGTGATTCCGTGCCATCGATAGTCGAACGTCTTTCTTTATCTGGGACCCGCCACCACCGGGTTTGCGCTTCCTGTTGACGTACAGCCGCGATGGGCGGTGGGGCTGGATCTGAGTTGGCGCGGGACATCCATACACCGGGCACATCTATCGGGTCCGAGGTTATTCGATGGCGAGGTTGTGGGCGAATCCCAAATGGCTCAAATACTTCTATAGTACCATCGTCGACACGAGGAAAAACGTGACCATGCGACTCGGAGCCGGCCGTGGGGACAGAAAGACGACGGCGCCAATCGTGATCGAAAAAGGTTCCGTTGTCAGACTGCCTTCTGGCGAGCAATTCCCCTGGCGCTCCGATCTCCCCAACGACAGCAGATGTGGACATGCCATCGGAGGATTGAATGAGACCTTTTGGGATGAGCGAAAGGGTATGATTTCCGTTTGCAACATCGTCAGAGCCGCTGAACGGCGAGAACTTGGCGCCCTGAATGGGGGAAAGTGACGCAAGGTCACCATCAAAGACGGAATATCCCTTTGGGAGGCAGGGGGGCGGTTCGGAAACTCCATTGACATGTGAGTGTGGCTGGGAAGATGTGCCATATCCGATGTTGACAGAAGGCGACGTGGGGAGAGCGCGAATATGGGGCGAGCTACGAGTGGACCCAGACCCCGAGCCACTATGCTCGCGATCACGATCCGAATCCTTTTCTAGGGGTGTCGGGAATGGGTCCAAGACCTCATACCCCCTTCTTGGTTCCAGCGCAGAAGTCGCTAGGCTAGACTCGGTGGGAGAGACTGTCTCCCAGGCATCCAGCTGTTGCTCAGGTACGATGTCGCACTTATGACTATCCTGTTCGCGCTGCAATGCCTGGGCGTTCTCCCGTGCAGCCGCTAACGCTATGCGTTCGCGTTCGATGGAGTCCTCGAGCTCACGCACGCGGACGTTCAACGCAGTCACAACCTCTTCGGCGACCCTAACTTCTCGCTGGCGCTGTTTGACTCGAACGCAGATATCCACTTCCTCTTGTGTCGCCGCCTCCGCCGTCACTCGAACCGCCACCTCATCGTGCTGTACTTGCGCTTCGAGTACACGAATCTCCTCACCGAGCTTCTCGATGCGCGTTCCCGCTTCTGCTTTGGCTTTCTGGGTGGCGCGAAGGCGACGTTCGGCATCACGCTTGCCTGCTTCAGCTGCTCGTCTACCATCCTCGAGAGCTTTTGTGCGTGCCTTCAGTTCACCGCGGGCAACGTCTTCAACACGCTTCGCTTCGCGGACGCTATTCAATTCCGCACTGAGTGTAGCATCCGCTTCAGTAGCTGTGCTAGCGTGTTCAGACAATTGATTGCGCAATTCAAGGTTGAGGGCACGAGTTTGGCTTATTTGTTGGGTGAGCTCGGCAACCGCGGGAGTAGAGTCAAAATTTGGTGAAGGCCCGTTTGTAGTCCCACCATTTGCGACTGGGGTCGATGACGTATATTGCTGGGGTGAGGACCGCTGGCGGGAGGGCGGGGGTTGGGGAGTAGTCAAAGACTGACTGTGCTTGGGTGTGTGGAGAGGTAGGACAGCAGATTTCGGAAGCGGAGGTGGCGTAGAGCTGCGGCGAAGGCGGGATGTCGATCGATCACGAGAACGTAATTTTGGGGGCGTCGATCGTTGAGGTGTGCGAGGGTTGTGGGTTGTAGTTGGAAAGGGGAGGCCTGTAAGTAATGACGCGTCGGAAAAAAAAAAGGATAAATGAGTCAAACAGCCATATCAAGCTCATCGCTGAGCTTACCGTTGAAATCCTCGAGTCGGTCGAGTGGTTTAATACTCAGAATGCCTGAACTCCAGCCTTCTTCGTCACCTTTGGAATGAGGGCTTGAGTGGGTTGACCAAGCGGGGTCGACGACACCACCTCTCCACCATCTGCCGAAAGCCCCAACGAACCAAGCCTCTTTCAAAGGCAAAAGATCATGATCTGAGGTCCCCGCAGTACTGTGAGATGACGAGACTGCGGACGATGTCTCGCGAGAGGGGGGATGAGTCTTCTGATTAGATATGACAGCGGCGACAGTGAAGAAACCGAAGCTGTGAAAAGCATGTCGTGGAGTGCGGAGAGCGATAGATGCGCGATTAGAGAAATGAAGAGCGGATGAACCCGATTCGAGTAGACCGAAGGTTGAGGAAGAAGATTGGTTAGAAGGTGAACGATAGTTTGTCTTTGAATTCTCATCGTCTGCGGGATCGAGGTCTGCGGGATCATCAAGGCGGGAGAGGTGGTGGCGGAAGGATCGTTCGGTGAGATAAGAGCGGAAGGATACTTCTGATGGATTTGAGAGGTAAGCTAGAAAGAGGTGTACACGGTGAGTGAGGACGTATAAAGCAGACATGGGAGAGAACGAGGATCATGGTAAGCCACCTTGAGGCAGAGCGAGGCGGCGTAAACGGAAAAGGAAAAGGGAAAGGGAAAAGGAAAGGATGCATATATTAAGGGGGAAATACGAGTACTGACCGAGACAAAGGAAGAGGAAAAGAAAGAGAGTGGTGATAAACATGGACCTGAACTCTATGCGGGAGTCGAAGAAAGAGAAGGACCATCGGAAAGTTGAGGTAAGGGTGTTGGTGGTGTGAGATGCCAGCATGATGGCCAAACTGCCACAAGCGAAAGAGAGGGCAAACAGCCAGGCTAATTTCTGATCGCAGGCCGTTGTCAAGTGTCGCCCAAGCCGGCTTGGATCCTTTTCTCCCTTTTTCCCGTCCAATACCCGCCAATTATTCCCTCCCCGACTCCCTCGGTACGGCCCTTCCCACCGTTCTCTCCCACACACTCTTACTCATCACGTGACTTTAACTCGGTGGCGGCTCTTCTCTCGCAATCTCCAGTTCTGCCTCGATCCGCTCCCGTGCACGCACCACCTTTGATTGCAGGTAATGTGAATGCAGGGGTATCGCCGTGCTCCGTCCACCTGCCGTATTTGTTGGCGGTGCTTCTGCTGGCGTGTTTGCTTTAAACAGGTGTTCGTAATTCTGATCCGTCCATCAGTGCTTAACAAATGTACGACGATAGAACAAGTCCGGGAGGACGTACCTGTAAGATCCCCTCCATGGCCTCCCCACGTTTCGCGTTCAAAATGAGATGCGCCTCATCCAACGTCATTCGATGCTCGCGCGTCAGCTTGTCCGTGACAGAGCCCGTCGTCGCGTTCCCAACACCCGCTACCTCGCCAATTGCGCCCTGTGGTCGGTGTTTTGCATCTGCACAACAAATCTGCCATTAGCCATCCGGTAGCACCCACGTGAAACCCCACATGGGGACACACTTTTTGCAGCTTGTCGGCCGGCCTCCAGTAGTGCCTTTCCAAATATTTGAGTTCCAGTGATGAGGATTTGAATAATAATTTTTGGGGCGGACTAGAGAAGGAGATACCTTATGTCGGTGCGCCATGAATACCAGATATGACACATACCATACTGTGTCCCGCTTGAATGTGCCTTGTGAGTGAATGACGAACTGGGAGTAATGTTGAGCGCCAAAATCCACCAGCACGGCACACTCCCGGCACGCGCCGGAATTCCGGACCGACCAGAAACGCCAAGCCAATACCAATACCAATACACCGTGACAGAGCTCCGTCGGCACACTAAACGTAGTACTGTACTGGGTCATCCGACGTCCGACGACGAACAAATTTGACATGAAAATCAAACGAAAAGGCTCACCCGCTCCCATGGGCGTGGATCGCTCACCCAAAAGGGCACGCAAGGAAAAGGAAAACAACGAATTTTGCTCCGTAAAGGCATCTATCGTCCTTGCCGTCCCTCCCGTCTTTGCCAACCGATTACGCTACGGTGTGGAGGAGATGCTCGATACCATGATCATGAGGTGTGCATATACACACACTCCCTGCTCCACTCAATTTTTATCTTCACTCTCGTGCAGATACGAGTCCACGTTGGATGGTGTCGTCCTCGCGCACTCGGATGTGCACTTTCTCGACCGTGTCGCACGGCTGCAGGCAGATAGCCCATTCGCAATTTGCCATGTGGGTTTCGACGCGCTCATATGGAAACCGACACGCGGCATGAAACTCAGTGCGTCTATTCATACCGCACTTCTCCTCGCCCCCCTCCTTACCACAACTCCTCACTGGGGAAGGGGGAGGAGCGCGGTCTTTGCACTCGTACTGATAAGTAGTAATAACACAATACTAGCCGGACGTGTGACCCTCTGCTCTCCCGATCACGTATCACTCCTCGTACATCGCACATTCAACGTGTCCATTCCGCGACATCACATCCCGACAGACCAGTGGGAGTTCGAATATGGCCCAGCAGAGAACGACCCTGAATTTGGCAATGTAGATGATGATCTGGACGTTGATGCGACAGCAGACGTACAAGGGGATGATGCGCATCAGCGCGGACGCTGGGTGCACAAAATCACTGCTGATCGTCTTGGGGGAAAGGACCGATGGCTCCACTTCACGGTAGTTGGGTAAGTTTTTGTATCCGAGCCGAGCGAAGGGTTGCGCGCTGAACGCATACTCGCAAAGGCTAACAGTCGCGAATCAGATGCTCTCCTTAGTGGGTTCCATACAGCCTGACCCATTCTCCCCAGAGCATGTTCCGCAGTCGAAACCAGACAGGCCAGCACATAGCCCTCATCCACCGCCACGCTTACTCTCCGAACCAGTCGAATCAGATGAGATGGAAGAAGGACTAGAGGAGACCATGGCAACGAGGGAAGAGGAGCAGAAGGAGGAAACCCTGACGACGAGAGGAGAGAAGGAGGACAAAGCGAAGCGGAAACGAAAACAACAGGACAATGCTGTGGCCAAGTCGGAACGCAAACCAAAACGAAAAAGACGTCATAGCGAGAGCTGATTGTTTTCATACTGTTGTGTAGACCGCGGAGGGGATTCAAAAAAGGGGGTAGCAAAAGGTACTACCAGGACTCGAACCTGGGTTAACGGAAATTCCAATGCATTCAGAATCCGCTGTGATAACCGCTACACTATAGTACCATCATTGGTTTAGTAGGGTATCATATTGATGAGCCGTTTGGAGCACCTTCAGTTGATCCATTAACGTCGCAGCGAATCGCGTCCACGATGGACTCTTTCGACCCGGCGAACCTACTTTCAGGCGACTCGCGACTCCTTTCTCAGTCTCCCCAATTCTCCTTCAACTCTGCCAGCTCAAGTTCCCATTCACATACAGGCCCGGGGGGAGATGACCTCTCGCTCTCCGAGCTCTATCCCGATCCCGATCATCGCATTCCTAAAACGCGAACGCGACCGTCGATCGCTCAAGCTCTCGGTTTTGGCGCGCCGCTTGATCAGTCCGATGATTTGAGTGCTTTGGGCGCGTTGGAGGAGGAGGATGCAGGCGACGTAGGTGAAGATGGGGGTGCTGAGGCCGATGTGACTGTGCGTTTGGGTGGCGAGGACGCCGATAAGACAACTATTGGGACAACACAATCGCGCGAGGAGAAGTTGCAGAGCGATCTTTTCGTGCTACGGCAGCTGAATGGTGCGTTCGCGGTGTACAATGATGCGCTTCGGGAGGCACAAGGGGGCACGGAGGTAAAGTCACTCATGCTTCTCCGCCTTAGTTTATTGACCCCATTCTTTTCAAAAGCGCATCGCCGAGCAGCTTGAACAGACAGACGCACTACTCAACAAATATATCAACATCTTATCCAAGACCGAGCAGTTCACGCGGCTCATATTCGACGAACGATGGATGGGTGCCGAGGCGGTATGCGGGCTATCTCTTATCTCTTTCCCCGACGATTTTTCTTAAAGATCCGCTTGGACGTAGGATGAAGCGCAGCTCGAGGAAGAGGAGCGGGAGCGAGAAGAGAAGCTGCGTCGCGAAGAAGAAGAGCGTCGAGAGGCGGCGCAACGCGAACAGGAACAGCGGGAGAAGGAGGAGCTCAAGCGTACGATGCGCGAAGAAGTGGAGCGGCTTGAACGCGAGAAGAGGGATAGGGCTCCCACTGCTAGGAGCAGTAGCGGTGTGCGGGGTGTACGCGGTACGCGTGCATCTATGCGCGCAGGTGCCGCAGCGAGAGGCGGCTCGAGACCAGGTGAGTCATTCCTCGAACTCCAAACTCAACTATGCCTATTTTTTCTTAGTCCCCCCTCCCCCCGTGAGATGTGAAATGCTGATATTTTCCACGCTGTGCTACTAGGCTCTGTCTCGTCCACTGTTATCGGGGGTCATACGAAAGCACCTAGTGGGACGGTGGTTCCCTCGAAAATTGCTAGACCGTCCTCGGTGGCTGTTTCCTCGGCACGAGGCACGACTAGTATTCCTCGAGGCGTCTCGAAACGACCTTGATAGATAGAAAAGGCAGGCTGCGCTATACCCTTGACGTTTGTATCATTACTTCTGCATAATGGACGCCCATGTATCGAGTGTAGATCTTCTTCATTGGACCTTTTCTGGTCAAGTGGAACCACGAAGGTTACATGAACCGGCGGAAGCCATTACGCCAGAACGTTCTACGTAAACACTCGTTATGGCTTGGTGCGCCGTCGAGCACTGGGTACGGATACAATACGGTGCAGAACGTGTATAATGCTTGGTGACTGTCTGGTTTCCGCATTCGCTGACCGCAGTGTTCAGCCGTCTCACTGGACCAAAGATGACCTAGTTGGCCACATACAAGGTTATTCCAGTGATATCAGGATAAAGTTATTAAGATTGCTATGCTTAATTGATGCGCACGACCTCTGGGCGAGGGCGACCCATTGATCGACGTCGACGACTTTGATTTTTGGAAATTTTTGTTGCTTACATAATTATATAACATTAATGTTTTTTTCTTCGGTTTTCGGGTGTCTTTCGGTGTCAAGTTGGCGTGTACGACAAGCGAAATGTCGAAGAAACGACGTCGTGCGGCACCCAAAGCAAATGACCTCGACATCGGACTCAGAGCATCTCACCTATGCTCTTTTTCAGATGAAGAGGCATCAGAATCAGATCACTCTTTCGACATTTCCTCTGCCTTAACACAGGGCAGAGGAGCGGCTTTGCAGTTGCAGAAGATCAAGGCGCCCCTTGTCTCTCTTGATGGCGATGACGGTACAGATGATGACACGGACTTTGAGGAAATGATAAGGAGTTCGATATCTAAGCGTAACGTCAAAGATGGCACCGAACTTTTGAAGAATGCCAAGGGCAAGAAAAGGCTAGCGAAGGGAGAGGTAGGAGGAGGAAGTTTTCAGAACATGGGTAATGCCTTCTGTCGCCTCTATCACCGTCAGTGCAATGTAACCTCACCATGTTTTTCAGGCCTTTATCCATGGATTCTACGTTCCCTGATGCTGCAAGGCTTCCGTACACCCACTCCTATCCAGCGACTTTCTATCCCTGTTCTTCTCTCCAATCCGCCTCGCGATCTAGTGGGAATGGCCCGCACAGGCTCAGGCAAAAGTCTGGCCTTCCTCATTCCTCTCGTTCAGCGCTTGGGTGGTCGACATTCTTCCACTTTCGGGGCTCGGGCCCTCATCCTTTTACCGACTCGGGAACTCGCCCTCCAAATTCTGAAAGTCGGCAAAGAACTTGCACGGGGTTGGCGGGACAACGGAGGAGGCGAGCATGCTGGGGATAAGGCCGGGGACCAATCTGAAAGCCGGGATAATAGGAGTCAAGGTCTGCGTTGGAGCCTGGTGGTCGGAGGCGAAAGCATGGACGAGCAGTTTGAAATGATTTCTAGCAACCCCGACGTGTATGCTTTTCTTGAATGCGCCACTGATCCGACCGATCTAACGACCGTTTCCTGACGTTTTTTCAGTATTGTTGCCACCCCTGGACGGCTCCTGCACCTCGCGATAGAAATGAACCTTGACTTCCGTTCTGTGCAGTATGTTGTGTTCGACGAGGCAGACCGCCTGTTTGAGATGGGTTTTGAAACGGCTCTCACGGAGATCGTTTATCGCCTCCCTCCAAATCGTCAGACCCTCCTGTTCTCCGCAACATTGCCCAAGTCTCTTGTGGAATTTGCAAAGGCCGGCCTGCAAGACCCCAAACTCGTACGTCTCGACGCGGAGAGCAAAATAAGTGCGGATCTCCGAATGGCATTCTTTTCTGTAAAGCAGGGCGAGAAGGATGCTTGCCTCCTCGTGCTCCTGCGTGACATAATTCGTGTCCCGCTAGGCGTCAATGCATCGCATGATCAGCAACGAGGTGGTGAGGCCAGAAGCAAACGTGGCGGCCAAGAGCAATTCAGTGCGCCGCACCAGACCCTTGTGTTTGCCGCCACAAAACATCACGTTGAATATCTTACAACACTCCTCACCGCTGCCGGCTATGCTGTCTCACACATTTATGGCTCGCTCGATCAGTCAGCACGCACTCGACAGATGGATCAATTCCGGTGTGGTCGCACGAACATACTCGTTGTGACGGACGTAGCTGCACGCGGAATCGATATTCCTGTCTTGGCGAACGTTGTCAACTACGACTTCCCGCAAGGTGCGCGCGTGTTTGTCCATAGAGTGGGGCGCACAGCCCGCGCTGGGAGGTCCGGTTGGGCATGGTCGTTTGTTAGCGCAACCGAACTCCCTTATCTCGCTGAACTACAGCTCTTCCTCGGACGCCCACTTACGCGTGATGCACCGGACGATAGCGAAGCATCTTACACAGAAAATCTCGTGATCGGGACGTTTCCGCGGGAAGGGCTCGATGACGAGGTGGCATACATCCGTACGCTCGGGTCCGAACACCACGCGTTATCCACGTTGCGAAATGTTATGCGTAAGGGCCAAGGGCTGTACGAACGGTCACGCGGACGCGCGAGTTCCGCGGGTTATACGCGCGCAAAAGAGATGTCGCGGGTGCCCGCACGCTGGGGTCTCGTTGCCGCGGGTGCTGGTGCTGACACACATCCTGTGCTGCGCCTAAAAGGTCATGCTGTGGAGAAAAACTCCGTCGTTGAAGGCGAGCGTCGTGCGTTGCTTGCAGCTGTCGACTCGTTCCGACCTATTGAAACTGCGCTCGAGATCGGTTCGCGCGGAAAGAATGGGAACGCAGATCTTATGAAGGAACGCAGGAAAGCACTGACCAAGGCTATGGAACGAAGAGAAATAGCTCAATTATCTGATGGTGGCGCAGGTGGTGCAGAAAACGAGGATTTCCCACGGGAAGTTGAAATGGCCGATGAGAGTGATATCAACGTGTGTCCGACAATTTTTTCATGTTACATCGCCCTAATCAATGCTATAGGCTGTCTTTGGGGCAGTTCCCTCAAAACCCTCGAAGGGGATATACCATGACTCGGAATTTTATTTGCCATACAGTCAGGCCGGTTCAATTACAGAAAAAGGGTAAGCTCAACCTCAGACTCAATAATGTTGGGCTAACGAAACCCAGATATTCCTTACGAAATGGAGAAACATTTGCCGAGCAGGCGCGACATGCCACTTTTGATCTCGCCGGAGATGAGGGATCAGTTCTACAGAAACGTGCCCAATCCAGACTGGTCTGGAGCAAGAAAAAGAAAAAGTTTGTTCGCGGTGATGGCACAGGCTCCGACAACGTCAAGATGGTCAGGGCTGAAAGTGGTGTAAAGCTTCCTGCGTCTTATCGTAGTGGGCGCTTCGATGAATGGCGCGCAAAAGCCCGTGCGAGCCTTCCTCGCGTCGGTGAGGCAGCTCCAGATCACCGACCTCCAGATCGCAAGCGTTTCAAACACACCTCGACTACGACTGCAAAGCCCCTTGATAAACTAGCCACGAACTACGAGCGGAAGGCTCGTGTTCAGAAAAAAGTGGAAGCTGTTGGAGCGGTGTCCCCGGAAGAACCCATCAGCAAAGGACGCCACATCACAGGAAGGCGATATGGAGGCAAATCGTTTAGAAAGGTACACAGCGAAATCAAATCCGTGGAGCAAATTCGCAAGGGTCGGCAAATTATGGAGAGACGAAAGGCAAAGAACGCGCGACCAAGCCGCAAAAAGGGGAAGCGGTAGTGCGGATCTATTTGGAACTGTACTGTAAGGATTCTGTATCGGCCCTGTCCAATTGTGCTAAAAGTTTAACCGGAAACCAGGTATAAGCGCTCCCCCTGGGTTTCCGGGACCCATCTCGAATGTGAGTTAGATTCCAGCCGAATCCTGTACCCAGAGACTTACAGCTCTGCCTCTACTCTATGCTGTTCTCAGTGTTCAGACATCCCGGGCTCTGGGCGAAAATGGAGCTGTTCTGTTTTATGAGTGGTGTGAAGCAGAAAAGGGGTAAAAAAGAACAGATGTAGCCTTGGTGGATCGCACCAAGAACGTATCAAGTCGCACACACAAATGGGCTTGATGCGTACAGCGTTCTCCTGCATCGTTCCTTCATACAAAGTTTCTGCACTGCGTCATGAACGGACTTGAATGAACTGCCTGTCTAATTAGCGTTTGTTGGGGGACTCGCGTGCTCCGCGTTCAGGCAATGTCCGGAGGGACGTCCCAATAGACCGACTGGTAGCCACAGGGGGAAGCTCGCTTTAGTCACCGGGCGGCCCGGATTCCAGGGGCTGGTTTACTAGGATTTTCATTGTCCGGCGCCAATTACCTGATTTGTAGCATGATAACCCTTGCCCAACTGTAATGCATGGTAATTTAGGCTCTAATCAATAAATTTTTTCGTTGGCGCGCTAACCTCAGACTGGCCGAGACCGTTCATGTGGTGCATGGCACAGTGCCTTGGAATTAACCTAAGGTCGTTAATGTACGCTTCTTCTCTCTCGCTATTTACCCTCTCATTTCTGGCTCAGTTCAGATTCACTGGGCAACGCCTCCCAGCTGCCTTGTGTTTGATCCTCCACGGCATCAAATTATGAAATGCATGTCTATTCGGGTTTCATGCGTGGCAGATGGCCCACTGTATATGTGCGTGGCTGTACCTTTGTGCCAAAATGTCCTTCTTCAACTATTGGTGTCAGGTTCCTGCTTTCCGATACCCGATACGTCACGCGAACTTCGGGGTGGAATACACCGCCACTAAACATGTGTTCTCCATATGCTGTATGGCTTGCCCCGGCTTTTTTCATTCTGTTTCTTTATGATGCCAAGTTGGCTCATAGTCACCACAATTAATGAACTAGAGTGTCCAGGATGCGTATGGCGTGGAAGTTTCTCCTTGGTGTTATTTGGAAAAACGACTTGCTGGCGTGAAGCCCAAGACTGGTACGTGCATCTCGTGGCGCTGTACTGTGCCGGTCCTAGGTGCCAACCCCCATTTCAGATATAAGACGCTAGTCGTGGGCATAGACTCCTTGCCCTTGTCGCCTTCGCCTTCTCAATAACACACTCTCCTCAAAAGTATTATACTTCACAAGCTACCGCAACGCAATGGCCCAGCAATTTCCTTCAGTGAGTATGTTTACTTCTGACATGCTCCCCTATGTTGACCTTCGCTACCCATAGCTTCTCGTCGATGGCTACATATCCTGTAGTTTCGGTCCTCAGCAAGCCGAGCGGCACTTCTGTAACATTCTGAAGAGCCCCTCCATCCCTGCGTCGTATCGTTTTACATCAGATGGCTATTCTTTCGTCGCCACTCCCCCCGGCCAATACCCTTGGGTGCTTGACCGTAGGGTTATGGATACCGGAACTGTGATTCCCCAGATCTTGTGGATTCCGCACACCGTTACGGACCGAAAACAGCACGTCCAGGATGCGGAATTGCAAAGACCCATCTTTTTCCTCCACACGGACGGGAGACTCGGTCTTACTCTCGAGGCCGCTATTTCTGGCCGATGCCATACCCTCATGAATTCCCAATGCTATGCGCCCCTTGGTCCCCAAACGACCACGCAAATCCGAATCGGCGTCAGTGAACATTCTCTCAGTGCTTAAGTAGATTCCCATTTACTGATTATTCCGTTACCTTTTTATAGTGGCGTGGATACCGTGAGTTCCGACGACAGGTTCAAATCCGCGACGAAACGGCCCATCGCAATACAGTCATTCTGTCAAAGTTTGCCCAGCATGTGGGACGGTCCGTGGATGCATTCCTCAAGAACTGCCAGCTTGATTATGAAAATCCCGCCCCAGAATGGAATATCGGGGGAAGGGGTATCCAGCCTCACGAAATCATTATCATCGGGGCCATCCAGGTCTCGTCTGGCGGTTGGATGCCCATCCTTCAACTGACTCGTTATATCATCTGATACCATCTTCGTTCCACTTCTGTGTCTTTCTCTTTGGCTTCAGAACGTAGTGTTGGAAGGTACCTCGTTGCAGCGTTACCTTCCAACCAACCATTACAGTAGTTGTATAGTAGATGGATAGATACCTAGGATAGATACCAATACCCCTGTAGTTACCCATAGCAGTTGTAGCTTACGCGTCACATAATAATATAATGTTTAGATTGAGACGCAATGGTTGACCCCAATCGCATGTACTGTTGACTGTTGTACTGCCAGAAAAATGTGACATAGATAGAGAATGTGTTCACTCGACGTTTACCAGGACCTCGTGCCAAAGAGAACACTATTAGGCTGTGCTGTATTGTGTGGCGCCTCCGTGCTTCCGTTATGGTCGCGATGCCGATAGCTGGCCCTGAAATTCGGAAACGTTTCCGCGCAGGACCACCACCATCACAGGGTTGACTGCCACTGGCTCACGGGCGATGTCCACTGCCTCACCTTGATCTGGCGTATGTCGTGTCGCCGAGTTCAGTCGGATCAAGCGGCCCGGGTGGTGCACTATCAACATCAACTGGCCTGGCGGCCCGATTCGGGATATTGGAAACTTGTTATGCAGCTATGTCCAACAAGTAAAGTACAAAGACGCAAACGTCCAAGTTGACATGGTTTTCCTTTGTCAGCTTTACGTGGCTTCGACATCCAGGTCCTGATCAGGAGTTATACAAATCAGTGCTCAGTGCTCGCAGCAGACGCTGGTTGTGCCACGGCTCGTGTGATGGGCATGTTTTCAAGTCTTTTTGACATGTGTGACCACACTACTACACAGCCATGTCACGTCCTCTGCAACAACTCCTATGGCGTTGAGTGCTTTCCACGACCCTCTTAATAGTCCCCGATGGCCGACTACGACATCTTCCGCGAAGAGCTCGCCTTCAAGTATCCTTCATACGGACATGCCCTGTGGGTGCCAAGTCCAAGGAATCCGTATAGGGCCGTGCATGTGGGCGATGTTGGTTTCATACGTGAAGGCAGATTCTGTCGTCTTTTCAATGCCCTGCTTCCAGCAGACCATCTATCTCATGAGTACGGCGTGCCATTTGGTCATGAACCTCTTGTCCCAAACTTGGTCGATCATCTCGACACAATTTTTCTTAGTCCCAATAATTACTGTTCGGCAGGAGTCAACGTGGAGCCTGATCCTGGATATCATTCCGGGTAGGTGCGATTCGCTCCCTGAACCTCTCACAGCTGATATCGTCTCAGCCCAGACGACTTTCGCCAGGTGTCCTTTCACTGTCAGCGGGCACGAAGAGCCGCAGTATTGTCCCTGCCAGTAACCGCTCGGCGTGAAAACACTCTTGCACAGGCTACATTTAGGCGGTGGATAGTGAAGCACATTGACAACTGGTTTGCTTTCGCCCAAGATCTTGTGGAGATCGACCGTATGGAAGAAATTATTCTTGTTACCGGCTGTGATCGCACCAAATCTTGGACGAACATTGTTTTCTTAGGAGACCAGGGAGGTGCACAGGTGTCATTTGGAACGAGCGCCGAAGGTTCTTATACCGGCGTCAACTTCCAATTCTCACCTGAGCACGCTCGAGGGGCCGTGGTACGCCAAGGGCCTGAAGGAACAGTACGTTAATACACCGCTCGAAACAAGCAGGGAGTTCGAGACAGCATTGGAATGACTCCATCCTATTAGGATCTGCCCGAGAATCAATGTGTCTTTATTCGAGGGTTCCGTGTCGCTCGTTCCTTCTGGATATTGCGAAGGCGACTTAAAGCGGCTGCGGGTCCCTCTCAAGACGACGGTGGTCCGGACATGGAGGTTATATCAATACCTGCGATTACGAAGGTGAAGGATTCTGCTCCGCTCTTTTCAGTCTTCTCTGATGTTTCAAAGTACCGCGATCCTCTTCACCTCTTAATGGACTATATCGCTGAGGTAAGTACTACTGACTGGGTGTCTGGTCTTTGCAGCCCACGATGATCTCAACGTCTGATATGTAGAAAGCACCTGATTGCGATATGATAGTCGCTCACGATGATGACTTGCTGAAGATTGACGGATTTGGCCATGAGACAGTGAGTTCACTTTTTAATAGCAGCTGTATCGTCCTCATGTTTGCAGTCACCGGAAAGTCTCGAACCAGACGCGATGGTGAATCTCCTGCAGAGGTCCAACATAGAGATACAAAAACTTTCACGTGGTGAGCTCCCACCTTGATAGAATTGCGACTTTGATTTCCATAGGATATGCCACGCAATTTTAGAAAATTTGTCCCCGACCGGAAGTAACTTAGATACAGATTTGTCTTCTGTCACGGTAGCTATGCTGTCCACGACACTCCAGGACAGATGTAGGTAATGCATTCTGTATGGGCTGCCTTGCCTGACTCTGTCACTCACGATAGCCGCTGCGGCCCCATTCCAATCGTCACCACTCGCCACGCAGAACAGTGATCTCGGCCACAACGAATCACGAATGACGTCACCACCAGCTCCTTCAAGTAGCTTACCAGTGTCAACCATCCAAGGGAACACAAGTAACCCCGAAAGCTGCCGGATTTTGGAGGGGCACCCACAATATTCGGTGAGGAAGTTGACTTTGAAACACACTCCCCTGTCTTGACCTTTGCTATCCTAGATTCTCATCGATGGTTATGTATCCAAGTCTTTCGGTTCCCATCAAGCTAAACGGTACTTCTCTCGTGCACTGAAGAGCAGCGTGATCTCCGTCAGTTTTCGTCTTGATCAATATGGTTCTGGTGGATATTTTGTTGTCACTTCCGTTCCTCGACATATCCGACATCAAAATCCCTACAAATCCTTTTGGGTGCTCGATCGTTGGGTCAGGGATATCGGAACAGTGGTGCCTCAGACCTTGTGGACCCCGTATACCGATACCGATAGAAGACCCAACGTCGCAGATGCAGAATTGCAGATGCCCATCCTTTTCCTCCAGCACAATTCTTGGAAAGTTGGCATTCCTCTCATCAGTGCTGCTGCTGGGCACTGCGACATCTTGAATGCGCAGGATTTCGCTCCACTTGGTCCTGAAACGACAACGCATATTCGTATCGGGGTCAGTGAACATTTTCAGTGCTGAATACTATTTCCATTTACTGATTCCGCTGAAACCTTTCAGTGGCGTGGTTATCGTGAATTCAGTCGACAGGTTTCAATTCGTGACGAAACAAAGGAGCGCAATAACATCACGTACTCGAAGTTTGCGCAGCACGTAGGGCAATCCGTGAATGCTTTTCTCTGGGTCAAGCCTTCTCTGCCTTGTCCAAAAACCCCGTGCACTGAAAATTTCTTTTGGTCCCACCAGAACTCCTTACCGGATCTTGAGAAGCCCGACCCGCAATGGCGCATCGGGCAAGTCGGTATCCGCCCCAATGAAGTAATGATTATCGGGGCTATCCAGGTTTCGTCTAGCAGCTGGATGCCGATTTTACAAGTCACCCGTCATATCTTCGAATGATATTCGCTCCGCCGTTCCACTTTCTGTTTTTTCATCAACTACGGGTGTGATGTCGAGAAGTGCCTTGTGAGTATTTCTTCCTCCACCGTGTGAAATGCCGAATAACGGCGTGAGTGAGTCCGTGAGGACCGAGTTTTATAAACCCTAGAGAGAATATTGAAAGAGAGAGGGTCAGTGTTCAACAAAGGAGCAGGATGTGTGTCGGCTCGTTTGCTCGCGCTAACACCCGGCACCGTCAGACTGAAGAGGCCGAAAGGCAGAAGAGAAAAGGGCAAAGAGTCTATCTTGTAATTATCGAGGAGTCATGTTTAAATACATGACTACAATGAATAAGGGCCCGAGGCGATGCAAGGAAACGAGTGACATAAGGTTGGAAAACAAGGGATGGAGTGCGTCGCTTTTGCCGACAAGACCGAGCCCGAGATGCCCTGGCGCTGTCCGTACAAGCGCAGCCACGCATCCACCTTACACCGTGACACTACATAGATGTACCGTAGATATGGACAGTACTTACGATACCTCAGTAGTTGCAGCTTACACATATACTGTGATGAACCGAATCGTTTTGTACTGCGCAGGCGCGTCCCGTGGAGATCTACCATGTCGTGTTGGACTCTTGCTCCTCGATACGTCCTGTAAGTCGATGGACCGGGCTTCTGAATCCTGTAGGGGCCTGTGGTGTCGTCCATCAAAAAGCCTACAGATCGATGTAAGGTGGTAGCGAAGGTGACCACAGGGACAACACCCGACGTGATAGTGATATTGTGGTATCGAGACGACTTGGGTGGATGTTCTGGATCAGGAAGTGAGAGACTGGTCGATGCGACTACAGAGTGGTAATAGTTTGGATAACGGCACCAATTACGAGTGGACAGTCCACCTGAGAGTAATCCTTATGCTCCAAAAGGTCCACGACATTTCTGATTCTAATATCGTCTTACCGTAAATAGTCATGCATGTCGGGAGCGGTGTGTTACTAGTACCATCTTTACCGGGAGTTTTTGTTCATGGACAATCGGGAATTTGAGCCTCTGTTTTCCCTTCCTGTCTTATGGCTAGTGGCTTGTGTCAGTGAGGCAAGGTGAAGGAGGGGATCATTGGCTGGCATGATGGTTGGGGTGTGCGGATTTGCCTGTTGGATCAGCGGTCCATTAATGTCTTGGAGCTCTCGACACACAGCAACTTGATACATGTAGGAGTTCTTCCATTGTGATCAAGGAGAGGAGAGGTACTATAGTTACAGTCCCTTGTGTGGGGTGCGGGAGGTGTGCATTTGATATTATTTGACCGACACGTCGGTTTTCTTTATCTTAGCGGAATGGAGTATCGGGGAAGGGGTAATCAGCCTCACGAAATCATAATCATCGGAGCCATCCAGGTTTCATTTAGTGTTGCCAACGGCAACATAGGTTTCATCCAGCAGTTGGATGCCAATCCTGTAACTCACCCGTTCTATTCTCTGATGCATATCCGCTTCGTTCCCCTCCTACTTTCTTTTCTCTTCGGCTACTTGGCGTAAGGTTAGGAGAGGTATCTGGCGGATTTTTCCCGCACTGCAGCTCGTGCTCATAGCACGCTCCAGTGCATCGCTTTACCTCATTGGCTCACTTTGTGTGGCCCTGCCCAATTTTTGGATTCCCGTGAAGTAAGGAAGGAGGTGATTACTAGCTCGCGAAAATGTCACTGTAACTGGAAATATGTACTTCAGTCTGACATTCTAGATTACTCCAGTGCGTGCCTACTCCCTTTCAGTAAGAGCGCGTGTTGTCAATACCTGGCAAGTACCTGTTTCAATTCCGAATCATAAGTCTTTCACTATTTTCTCTGCCTTACTAATGCTTTACCTTTTGCCTTTCATACCTCGTACGATCACTTATCTCATGTCATCAAACGCGAGTAGCCCAGTTCATTTTCGTCTCTTATTGTCTTACTGGAATGCGCCTCCGAGCCGCGACGAGACATCTTAAGTACAGAAGATACCTTTGTACTACAAGTAAAGTATAGTGTTGAATGAGGTCTTGAGCATTGAGGCAATGCTCAAAGACTTCATTTGATACTGTACTCTACTTGCTACAAGTACAAAGGTATCTTCTGTATTCAAGATGTCTCGTCGTCTCTGAATTATCAGTGAATTGTGTTCTCTTCAACTTTGACTTGTACAATCGCCTCGGACTTTTCTCTTTCATCTCGACTCTCTTTCTCATCATCGTTTTCGTCGTCGTGCTCGCTTTGCTCGACACCCGGCCACCCCTATCCGTTCATGGCGCAGTATCCTTGTTAACATTGTCATCATACTCCTCTTTTGTTCAGGTACTGCGACATGGTGTTACTTAACGATGCTACAAATCATACGTGCTGCTGACTGTTGTCACGGTAAATGAGACGAACCGTCTTCACGTATTTTTTTCACCAACGAACAACATCAAGACTTCGTGCCCCAAATGTTCACCGCTGCATCGTGACGCTTTGTCAGTCCCCACGTGATCCGTATTGAACTACAAAACTTGAAACAGACAATGAAAACGAACAATGAACTGAATTAGAACAAGACCCCAAGGGAGAAAACTGTGCAGTGATGAACAAAAGAAATACACGCAACAACCAAATACAAGACCACGAGAAAAAGAGCATCGTCGATCCAGTCTGTCCCCCCTCCCAAAACCCCACGAAATTATTCGCCCATCCGAGCCGTTCCTCGTGGAGGCGTGCCAGTGGGACGACCAAAGAAAAGCCTTATATAAATCACATGAGCAGGGGAGTTCCCAGATAAAGAAAAAAAAGGGAGTGCACCAACCCTATGATGTTGCCGGGTATCCGCGTCAATCGGGAAATAGGTGAGCGCGGGTCTGCCGAGGGCGAAGGCGTACGAATCACCATTGGTGGTGGTGCTGGCTCTGGCTCTGGCTCTGGTCCTGGTCCTGCTGATGCTTGAGCAGGGGATGGGTGAGGTGTCGGTCGTCCAAATCCAAACACGAACCCAAGCGGGACGTCGCGGCCTGACGGACTCAAGAGTGTGCGCTGCTGCTGCCGTCGCTCCTGGGCACCTTCGCGGTCGTCTGCTATAGATGGGTAGAATGACATATGCGGACTGGACCGGTGGCTTGGCTGAGCCTGCAATGCCCGCGAACGTGATTGGGTGGACGATTCGGAGGAGGTAGATGCGGTGGGCGAGGAGGGGAGCGGTATGTTATGCGGAGCATTTGAAGGTGCCGTATCGTTTGTCGTCGACCTCGCTCTTCTACTTAGATGCATGAGGTTGGACATAGCTGACCTTAGATACGATGGTGATTCTTGGGCCTGAGGTGCGGGCACAGGTGCGTCCCGTGGAGATGTATCATGTCCTGCTGATAGTTGCCTTTCACTACTTCCAATAGGTCTATGGGACGAGTTCCTTGGAGGTATTTGCGTTGTCGTCTGGTGTTGTAGGGGATGAGAACGCGGGGACGGTGACATGATACCCTCTATTGATAGTCCCAAGCCAGTCAATTCTGTTGAACGAGATACCTCCTGATCGATATGTGGTGGTAGAGAAGGGGACCATAAGGGCCACACCCGAGGTGGCGATGTGGTATCGAGACCGCTTGGGCGGATGCTCTGAGTCTGGAGGTGAGTGGAAGTTTGGGACGTTGATGCGACTTTCGAGGGCGATAGTAGTCGGGTTAGCGTTGGGCTATCGTCAAAGAGGTCTGAAAGTTCCGGCTGCGGTGAATCCGCATGCTCCAAAGGGTCCACGACGTCGCCTAGGTCTCGGAATCTCGCACTGGAGGTTGCTTGCAAGTCCTGTGAGTTATCCCCGTCTTCTTCTCCATTCAGACCCTCTTGATTTTGCGTTGACGGACCTGGGATTGCACTTTCTACCGGGCTCGAGACGGCGAGGTGAGAAACCGTGGGGTGTGGTGGTGGCGAACTGGCAACGTGCGCAGAGCGCCCAGGCGACCCGGATGTCTCCACCACCGGGATATTGACATCGAAACTGAAGGCGCTCATTGACTCATTAGAACTCGTCACGGAAATATGCGAGCATGGCGAGGACGAGCGTAATAATGAACCTCGTGGACTCAAAGAGTCACTTATCTCTATCATCCCGGTTTGTGGAGAAAGAACGCCTCTCCGGATTTCTGACCAATCGAAAGTGTCGCCGATATTTGTGTCCGGGGTTTGGACGCTTGCTCTTCTCTTGCCCTTACTGTTGCTCACGCCGTGGGCATGGAACTGAGGAGATGTGCCCGGATTCATGTGTGGACGTCGACTCCCGGGAGTGTGAGATGGATCAACATAAAGAGACCTGTGGATCAGGGGTGTTGAAAGGTTGAAAGAAAAGCCATTAGAACTTTCCGAATCGATATCATCCGGGCGAACGTCCGCTAATGGCGAAGCACTCAGAGGTCTGCTTTGGTGACGAGTAACATCTCCGCGGAATCGTTGATAGTCTTCCATTTGAGGCACATGCAAGAGCCTATGTGTCGATGGACCTGGCTGCGGTGATTGCGAGAGAGCTGTGCCAGCGCCCTCCCAGATCCATCGTTCCCTCTCTGCCGATGCACTTGCGGATCTTGCCTCGTGGCGTGCAACGGCTATGCCTCTATCGGCTCTGGATAAACTTGGGAGTGCCCTCATCGAACCATGCTGACTCTCTTGCCAACTTCCGCTGCCATGACCTCTGCTGGATGAGCTTGTAGGGAGAAGTGCTTGAACACCAACATCCGCAGTGTCTGACAACTGAGAATCAAATCGCTTCGTACTGTACATGTATGCGGGCACCTTACGTGATTGCTGGCCGAAACTTTGGTATTCTCCCAGTTCGGTGCTAATTGTGCCATGGCCTGTTCGCTCCGCAAGATCTGACTGGCCCGCGTACATGGACGGCATCATACCGGCGGCGCCCATGCTAGACCTTGTGGCGCTGCTTCTGCGGACACTGTGCCTTGGTCTGGTAGCAGAGTGGCATGTAGTTCGTACAACTGGGTATCCATGAGGTGGTTGTACTCGAACTTGGGAACCAGGCGGTGATTCGGCCACTGGCCCTGGGCCTAACTGTATGGCCCGTACATTGCCATTGCGCTCCGCGTTATTAAATGCCTCCAATGCGTCAGGGTACGTCTTGTATTTCTTATATATCGACCCGGAAATTTCGGTGACTGTCGGAGCAGTCTCAGTCCTACAAGGGTCACTGTGAGCTTTCTATCCCCTCCAAAAGGAACCAGCCAGCTGGCAGATACCAATCCATATAGATCCCCGGCTGGGTGCCGACTATTACAGCATAGAACCCAATCGCCATTTAGATTATGTCCGATAAACCTCTCCAGAGGTGATTCCAGTTGTGAGGGGCGATGCGCAGCGGTGGAGGCGGTCAAAGAGCACGTTGTCGCGCCGCGTCCGCGGGGCCGGACATAGCCGTAGTCAAGGAGCATTCAAAGTTCTGTCAAATACTGTTCGCTATTTAATTGCCCTCGCGCTCGAGGGGCAGGAGCGATGCTTAGGTGGTATTCCCAATGGATTGCTTCACAGTTTGGGTGGGTGACAAATATTGATCATCGCACTCTTGCACCGATCGAGTTTGCCCGATCACGCCTGAGCGGAGGCAGAAGTTGCAAGTTGAGGAGGGAAATTTCATTGCCTTGGCCGGTTTCACTTTAATTTCCCATTTGTTTGTCTCATTACTGTCCAGGGGACGAGCCAAGGTTTGGGCATGCAAGCGATCTGTCTGACTTTCAAAGTTTTTCTGCTTTCGGCTGCTATTCTTGAAATCTTGGATGATGTATTGTACTTGGCCATAATGCCCGGGCAAGCAATCATACTCCTTCACGCAACCCTGAAAATAAAATCCGGAGAAAGGTGGTATGAAACCATGGATTATACTGAAATGTATCCTCCCCGACTCGTGCTGTGTCGTGATTGGAAAGAACTACAAAGATGCGAGACAACGTCCCGTAGCATGTATGGCACCTCGCGCCAAAAATCCCTATGTCTACAAACAAACGATAAGCGCTTAGGCAATATGATCACAAGTAGCAAGGAAAAACGCACGGAATGAGATCCACACCCGTAGCCCCGTACGTTGTATAGTTATAATATGCACCAAGAGCAAAGTAGCCTGCAAATGCGATGAAAAGTCTGAGGGTATTCCAAGTCAGGAACTTATCCTCCTTGATTGCAGAAGAAAAGACAAACAAGAGGAAGAACCATCCGATCCCACTACCCACAGCCTCCACCTCCTTCTCCGGAGTCTTGCCGTCTCCCCCACCGGGCGCTTCTGAACGGAAATTGCACCCCGCCAGTGCACTCCATTCGACGACCGCTCGAGCACCATCATACGATTTGAACTCGGGCTGGGTCTCTTCCGTCGCGCACAACAGATCGAGGACAAATTCCTGCAGTGTTGGCTCTGATGTAGTAGATGAAGGATATGAGGGACCATGCAGTGTCATTTTCATGCCCCGTGGGGCTGAGGTGAAAGGTCAGTTACCAGGCCTCAGGACAATTGTGACGATGAACGCACATGACAGTCTGGTGTATTCTGCCCGTAACTCTGGCTCCTGTGCGATGGGAATGACGGCGATAACTCTGTTCGGCTCTCCTTGTTTGACGTTCGTCTTGCTAAGACACGCCCACGTCCCGCTGCCACACTGCATAGATCATCAGAAAGGGTGCTTTTGAGAATGTTTCGGATACGCACCTGATCACCTGAACCAACGCCTTCGAGTGGGCTGAGCTCATTGCAAATGTTGAACCGAAGCATGTCCGTCATATTTGTCGGTGGCAATGAGCGGGAGCGCGAAACGCTATGATCGCCTTTGAGCGCGCTCAAGTCATACTTGTCGTCCCCAATAGACAAATGACATTCTGTATCTGGCTGAGAACTTGCAGCGGAGATTAGAAGCAGGAGAAGCCAGAGCGAGGGTGTTCCTCGTTGTCTAATGATCATGAGAGGATGGGAAAGTGCGGTGAGGTGGCTGACGTGAGTTGCCAACACGGGGTCGCTTCTGGTAGAGCTGTACCGACAATCCGAGACACTCGGCTTGATCTCAGACTTGATTACCGACTAGCAGCGCACGCCGTGTGTGTCCCTAGTTCTTCCGCTGCTGGATAAGAGGGGAAAAAATAACTTCAATGCTGCGCTGACAATGGCAGGCGCCAGCGCAGTTTTGCACACAGCGCCGGCAAGACGGTCCGAGACTGCCGCGTACCCCTTTCCATTGATAGACTCCTTGGTACTGTCTGTATCAACCGTGGCGACTTCATTCTCTAGAACATGGCGGGAATCGAACAGCTCGCCGTCCATATATATCACGAGAGGCAAGAGCACGGCTCTGCGCTCTGTGCACAACATGCCCTGAACTCCCTGTTGCGTGTGTCCTAGAATCTGAGCTGCCATGGATGTCACTGATTGACCCACAGAAGGAAGCTATGTTCGTTGTCTCTCACAGACCCGCATGGTGCCGTGTACCTAATGTGTGGATTGACTAACAGTTCACTCCATCCGATCTATCAACTATCGCTCACTCCCTTGACTCTCTCGAACAGCATGTCGATCTAGGGCGATTGGGACGGGCGAGCGCCAATATGGACGACACTGGTACGCCGGTCCTTTTTTATTCTGTGTTGTAGTGCCAAAGTTATGTGTAGGATTCTTCTCAATACAAGTGCTCGAAAGGGCATTGAACGTCTGGGGCCAAAGGTAGGCCCATAGATACCACTTTCGGGGACCCGCAGCTGACGCGTCCAACTACCAACTACAGCCTTATCAGATGGCGGAGCGAAGCGATGCAATCCTATCAGGACCGGCCGCAGTATGCCTTCCGTAATCCATCCCGCCAACGATTAACACTTCAGATAGAGATCAACGCGCCTTCATCTTGAATTGTGATCAGCACTGGTTCACACTTCGTCGGTTCGGCAACCCTGAAGGCGTTGGGCCCTGGTTCAATCTTGATTCTTCCCTTGATAGACCCAAATGGATCAGTGAGACGTATCTTGGAATATGGTTGCAGCAGGCAGAGGCAGATGGTAACACTTCATGTGGTGCTTCCCCGTTATGAGACCGTCGCTCAGAATTGACTATAGGATACTCCACGTTTGTTGTGGTCCCCACCAATCCTGATAATCCACTACCACAAACGGATGCCGATGTTATTGCTGTCTCCCCTTCTTCGCGTGGTTCCTCCGAAGTTCAACATCCGCCTGTCCCTTACTCTCCTCATTCTTCAACCGGGTTTGAAGACGAGGACTTTGAATTGCAGGCTGCACTTCAAGCCTCCCTCGGCGGCCCAGCCGTACGAATACCAATGCCTCAGCCCCGCGTGGGACCAGTCACAGGTGGAACGCATCCATTACCGCCCGGGCCAGGCCCCAACATCGGCTTCCCAACCTTGCCCCCCTTTCTTTCACCGCCGCCTCCCATTCCACACCCCAACACACGTCCCGCAGACCAACCGATGGCAAATCCTGTCGAGGCATCGATGGCACGAAACCAAGTAGTGCTCGAGCGGATGCGTCGGGAGCAGGAAGCTGCGCTCCGCGAGCACTATCATGACGAACTCTCGCGTTTCGGCCATCTTCCCCCCAACAGGTCTCATTCTGGGATAGGAAATCGTGTCGATAACGAGGAGGAGCAGTTGAGGCTGGCTATCGCGGAGAGCGAAGTGATGGCGCGCGAGCAAGGACTCGATCCCGGGAGCGCTCAGACGGGTAGCCATGATGCGGAAACGAGAGCCAGACCAGCTAATACCCAACAAGCCGGGGAGCGGAGGGACGATCGCGTGCATGGCGGTCGAGTGTACGACGATGAAGATGCAGAACTCCAGGCCGCACTACAAGCATCTCTCCAGACTGCTCCGCCAGGAATTCACCCACCGACACCACCACACGCCTCCGGGTCTCACATGCGCCGTTCTCTGCTTCCGGCTGCCGCATCCGGGGCCACTGCTCCACGTACCAATCCATCGAGTGTCACGAATGTGGATGATAGCCGCGGAGGCGACGATGACGATTTGTATTATGATGGCGATGAGGATGAGGATGAGGACACCGCCACTTCAGAGACTTTATCGGAGACAGCGGAGACAGCGGGGCCACCGGCGCAAGCTGGGGATGTCAGCGTGGAGGAGATGAGGCGAAGACGCTTGGCGCGATTTGGTGGTGAACCGGGAGCGTGATGGCACCGCACCGCCCCGTCAACATGTCTCATTTATTGCCATGGGTTCACGATCTCATGTGTGTATGCTACCAACTGCTACTCCAA
Source organism: Russula lepida (assembly GCA_003316425.1). NCBI lineage: Eukaryota > Fungi > Basidiomycota > Agaricomycetes > Russulales > Russulaceae > Russula > Russula lepida. The sequence goes on from QFEZ01000198.1 coordinate 446,079, forward strand.
CGTGTGTGTTTCCCAATGGCGATGACCTTCTGAGTTGCCCTATCAATGTTCTTATGTACGGGATACTAGATGTCATGTAAATTCACAATGGATCTGTTTGTTCTCTGTACTAGTAGCTGTGCTTGGCCAGTAGCGCATTAGCACTCGTTGCCCCTCGAGTACTGTACTGTACTGTGCGTCCCCACAGTGTGGGACGAGAGCGCTCATCACCGACCAAACTGTGAGCTGCCAGCTGAGTGTATTTGTTTGCTCCCGATCTGTTTGTTCACCGGCCGATACTGGATCCCTGATCTAATGCACGCGGTCAACCTGAGACCGAATTGCTACGTCTGACGTAACGCATCAGATGCATCAGAGCTAGCACTCTTTTCAGTGGTATCATTTCACAGGGAGCCCGAGGAACACCCACCTTCATACAATACAGGACAGTAATACGGTACTATATGTGTCGGATCGATCGTGACGATCGAGGCCGACGAACGCGAACGATTGATCATTATAATTATTATATCGTATTGGCATCGGCACCAGTTTATTTCAGCCGATTGCTTTCATTGATACAGTAAGTTATATGCTGATGTTGCGCCGCGTGTTTTTGCTCCTGTCAGAATCATCCAGGGGCAGTGCAGTTGGGGCCCGCCAGGGTGTGATATTGACAGGCCTCACCACGCGAGCACGAGGGTTACCGCGTGAGGCATCATGACAGTCCGCGCGATTACTGCATGCACTTTGCACTGCACTGACATCCGTGATCCACATATTGAGACGTCTCTGGTCGTTACAATCGCCTTGGTTACATTGTAAGTTACTGTGGCCAGGGTAGTATAAGCCTTTTACACGCTTCTGGAACAAATGCAAGCCCAGAAGTCGGGCCATACTTGCTGCGGTCTCCAGCTCGGCGATCTGAACGAGATGCATTGTGATCACGAAACGTTGATGACACACTATTACAGTATATCGCTCGCACACGTACAATCTCTTACTACTCGGGCAACAAGCACAACACGAGTTTGTCCATTACGTCTCCCAACATCAACACAGAGGATGCAGACCTACTTGAGGGGGGCGTGTTCATACATTATATGTTCGTCTAAACTTGCTTAGCGGCCTCAAGCTCTGAGTCATCGGGTTTGGACCCAGACTCGGACGAATCAGCGTTCACGCTGGAATGGAACGGATCCTGGGAGAAGTATGAAATGAGTTCATCCGGTTCGCCTATAAGAGCGGTTCTGCGACTGGTAGAAAGGCTCACAATGCCATCGGCGCGTTTGCTACGGCGGCCGACTGTAGTTGGCTCGTGGCTCGCAGAAGGTGCGATGGGTTCTGCCTTCTTCTGCTCGTACTCGGCGGTTGAACCGAAGAGCGTCTTCCCAAGCGCCTGTTTTTCCGCAATTTTTGGCAGAGGAAAATAGGTTAAGCTCATAGTATGAAGCCACGAGACGGGGAATGGCACTGACATCAGATGCTGAGTTGGCCGCTTCCTCTGCGCGGCGGTTGACGCCCTCCAGCGCATTGATCACGGTATGTACCACTCCCTGCAAACGCTCAGTATCTAGAAAGTATACACAGTGGCTGGTATGAATCACTAGCACTGACTTTGTCACCGGAAGTCATGACTTTGTGGAAAATATTTTGGTGGTGGGTCTTCGCAATAGAGGGAAGTACAAAGATAGTGAGAAAGTATAGAAGGTCAAGTCGCATGAGGTCTCCAGCGTATTAGGTCAAGGTAGTTATATGATAGAGTGGCGCCGAGTGAAGAATGTTATTATGCAAAAGCGGACGACATGATGTACGGACATCGCATGTGATTGATTGAAGAGCCCCGTCGCCCAAGGAGAAGACAAAGCAAAAAGACTACTTGAGACCAGAGTAATGGGCACAGAGATGATGCCGAGCCCCGCGTGTACACGCCGGACCGTGTGGGATAAGTATGAGGTCCAAAGCCTAAGAATTGACAGAACTCGTTGCATGATAGCGGAAAAGGAATCAAACTCTAGACTCCAAACACTTAGGCCGTGGAGATAGTACCTCTTCCATTCGTGCCTACGCAGAACTGACATTCCGCAGTCGACTTCCAGTCTAGATGACTTCAATTCGGACCAAGAACTTGAAGAGTAAGTTGGGGTGGTATTTTCAGGAATCACGAGCCATCTCTCCTCCACAGCGAAGCGGAGGCAATGCCGAGTCCGAGTCATAGCGTTGTTTCGGATCCACACAAACCCGAGAGCCCCAGTGCGAACTGCGGCAAAGTTGACGTTCCGGCGAAGACAGATGTGTAGATGGGGATCTAATCGAGACACTGAGGACGCGGCGGTAGGGTTGTTTCACTGTGGCGAATCAATCGGGTTAGTAACTAGTAGAAGAGGTTTGAAACCTTCACAACGAGATTAATAAATACTACCTGTTCTTGACTACAGACAGTCAGCAGACACTGCCAGACAGTACAAATACAAAAAGGGAATGTAACCTTACTCTCAGTCCACCATGACAATGGTCTGATAAACAGTGGAAAGAGGTGTATCGCACATGAAGGAAATTTGTGTGTGATGACCACAACGTAACCATTAAGCCATCATGCATCATGTTCGAACAATAGTCGCAGTGAAAACTGAGGCCATTTCAGTCCGGAGTGGTTATCACGTGCCAACACAACTACACATGTTTCCCTGCTACTCGGCTTCAGTTCTGTGCCAAACGTGATCAGAAAGCAAGCAGGGGGGTATGGAAGTCAATGGGTCTTACCACAAAACTGTCGGAACGCTTCAAAACACTGGAGAAAAACATGTCTATTGGTCAGCGCCTTCATGATGCGGACGTCGTACTGAAGTGTCCAACGGTTTTGCACAGGAGGGACGAGCCTTTGAACGATAGTTCGCTCAAATGGATACTGGGATGTTGCAAGGGATACTAGGAGCACCTCTGTCACAGGAATCTTGAAAAATGTCGGTGTGGTTCCAGTCATGGTGATTCTTGCGAACGGTTCTGACCAGTGCGTTGTTGTTCTAAAAGTAGCCACCACCGTGGTGCAGGATTCTCGGGTCACCTTGGTAAGCAGATGGAGACAAAATCTACACGACTTGCATGTGTACCTTAATTTCTTGAACGAGCAATATATATCTCATAACGTGGCCGGAGAGGTCTACAACACAGCATCTACTTTGGCATCAATACGTTCCCGCACATTTCGAACCGCATTGCCTTTCGAGTCTCTATGATCCAACGACCTTCATCGTATCACATCATTTTGAGGAGAATGCGGCGAAATCATCTACAGTGGATTCTTCTCCAGGAGGTATACTGGCCACGCTCATGTATTGGGAAAAGTCCAGCTCAGGTTTGGTGAGATCATTGAATTCGACGTTATCAAGAATCACATGGGAAAGGGTACTAATGTCCGGCAGCTGAGCGTTGCCAAAGAATTGTTTCTATGTCTATGTCGATATACGCCATGAGTTCGTTGGTTTCCCAGTGGTGTCGCTACAGATTTCGGTGAGCGTACCAATTAGGCACGATCATCTTTGTTAGTGAAATATTTTGTGAAGATTTCAAACAAGCGATCATCGACCATGACATCATCGTGAAGGTGCGGTGGTGGAAAAGGCCCTGGGGCGCCCAGTTCCCCGCTGCGTGTAATTCGGGCGATTGTACAATTAATGAGGGTTATTACAGGACAACTACATGAATACAATTTTTGGACGAGTACAATGGAAGAGTCTACTTAGTGCTGCGATCTCCGAGGACGGCGTTCTTGGCCTTGTCTAGGAGTGAAGTCTACAACAAGGCAATGTGAGGGCAGAATCCAAATGTCAATTGAATGAGGCTGGAGCTTACGTCGTCTCCTCCATGATCAACCGAGAGCGTATCACCGATTTTCTGCCCAGAGGACTTCTGACTCTGAAGCGGAGGTTAGTGCGAATGCTGAGAATGAAGTACAACCTACAAACCTCAGGCTGAACCTTTGAGGCGATAGAGTCGGCTTTGTCCTTTACCTTGTCTCCGATGTGCTCGGGGGTAGACTTCTCAGAGTCGGGCTAAACAGTGAGTAGGGTGTGAGTGAGTCGCCATGGACCATGGCTAGTGGTGGAGGTACCTTGAGGGCAGCAGCTGCCTTATCGGTGAAAGACTGGCGACCTTGGTCTGACATGATGAGATGATATGTGGGGTGAAGAAAGAGATAGAGAGGAGAGACAGGAGAAAAAGCCTGAATTTATAGTGGGACGCGAGGGACGCGTCTCTGTCATGTGACCCGTGGGCTACGTCATGAGACTTTGAAAGAACAAAGAATGGGAAGGAGGTGATATCATTTATCATTTATTGGTATCCAGGTCATGAGGGTTGTACGTACCTGCCTCATGGTTTGGCCTGTTGCCCAGGCACTGCCGAAATCAATTCTGCGCGCTCGGCGACTTTAACGTCATGTTCAGAGTCTCCCATTAGACGTTTTTCCTCGCACTCACTTTCAATTACTCACCATTTATCTCCCATTCCATGCTCGCTCCCGTCCCCTGCTCTCCAGACCTTGACGTCTTTTCAACTCCACCAATGACACCGATCGACTCTGAACCTAGTGAGCCCATTATTCGCCCATCGCTTTCGCGCAGCCTCTCCCGCCCATCGAACCTCCATATATCCAAGACCACTGGCGATTTTAAACCCGACATCCTTCTCGAGAGTCAGTCCCCTCCGAGTGTTCTCCCTGACAAGTCCTCCGCACCGGCCACAACACCCCAGGTCGTGTTGGCCGCCGAGAGCGATCGCGGTCGACCCAAGCCACGCTCGGATAGTTCCGGTCACAAATCACGCCCAGAGAATCCCACCAATACCGCTATCAATACTGCGCAGTATAGCACACTGCTGACATCCCAAGGACCCACTACATCAGCATCAATGCCTCGTTCGCATGCCCATTCTCACAGCCCAACGATGTCCCCGTGCTTTGTGCACTCAAACCTTGATAAAGGCGTATCCTTCTCCGAGTGGCTCAAGACTAACAATGGCTTCGCTTCGCATGTAGATGTAGCCCCAATCCTAAGACCAATGGCCGCTGAGTGGCCCCAGGCTCCACCACGCCGTTATCGTACACTCAAGAATGGGCAGGTCATCCCCATTCCGTACGAGGACGACAAGGTGGAGAACGTTTTCGATGCCAGTGACTACGATTATGAAGATGACGAGGGCAGCGCAAGCCTGACAAAGCAGCTCGCAGATACTGCCGTCGGCGTGAGGGAGATGAGCAAAACACTTGGTGCGTTGCCATAAACAAACAATATTGCCCTTGCCCCTTTAAGCAATGGCATCCAGGCCGCACGCGTATCCGATCCAATATTCAGACTGTGCTAATCGTGACGAAGGCCCGCGACAATCGCCTCATCGCGCTTACGCGTGCCCTCGCCCTTTACCTCATGCAGAAGCCAAGGTATAATGGCCGTGGGCTTGTCGTGTACGTCTGTCCACCCGTCTCCGTGCCCGCGTGTGCGGGGGTTGACGTGTAGGTGCTAGTTATGTTGATCATCAGCTGAGAACCTCGCGCCGGTTCGACGCCGCTGGACTAGAGCGTGATCATCCCGAACTTTTCCTTCCGTTCCCACGTCGTCGTTCTTCAAGCTCCAATTCACTCTCGAGTACATCCACGGGCGCAAGCTCCAAGGGTTACTCGACGAACGAAGAAGGCCAGCTCCGATACTGGACCGCAGATATGTGTACTCGCAATCATCACCTCTTCGATTTTGTCGTCACGGTGCGTCATTTAATCTCTTAGTTCCATATCTCATGTTGAGAATCCGTGACTATAGTTGGGTGGCGATGGCACAGTCCTCTTTACTTCATGGCTTTTCCAGCATATAGTTCCCCCCGTTCTTTCCTTTGCTCTTGGATCCCTTGGCTTCCTTACGAACTTCGATTTCGCTGACTATCAGGCAACTATGGACAGTGCCTTGGAGTCGGGTATCCGTGTCAACTTACGCATGCGTTTCACCTGTACGGTTTATCGCGCCGTTAAACATGAATCCGGTAGGGGTCGTCGCAAAGCTGTCAAAAAGGCTGAAACCGGCGAAATCATGATGCGGAACCTCGAGAAGGGAGGCTGGGAGGCCCTGGAGTGTGGCTATCATGCGGATCAGATGGCCACAAGCGGGCGCTGCGGAAAGGATAAAGAGATTAAGTGCTTCACGACACGCCCAGTCGAATCTTTTGAGGTGCTGAATGACCTTGTTATTGATCGCGGCCCGAGTCCGTATGTCAGTATGCTAGAACTATTTGGTGAGCCGGTTCCATTTTGAGAAATGACTGCCGCTGACGTCTGCTCAGGCGACGAGCACCACATGACCACCGTACAAGGGGACGGCCTCACAATTTCAACGCCTACCGGGTCTACGGCGTATTCCGTACGTATTCTTGTGTCATTCGTGATCTGTGCACATGTAGCTGACTCTTTCGTTCAGTTGTCAGCTGGAGGCTCGCTCGTCCACCCAGAAATTCCCTCTATCCTGATCACCCCCATCGCACCACATACACTGTCCTTCCGACCCATGCTTTTACCCGATAGCATGGAGGTGCGCGTCTGCGTTCCCTTCAATTCCCGTAGTACCGCATGGGTATCTTTTGATGGCCGGGGTCGTGTGGAGCTCAAACGTGCGTAGGCCATACTCCCGTCCCAGCATCCATCACTGACCCAAGCATTGGTTACAGAGGGTGATCACATTAAGGTTACTGCGAGCAAGTTTCCGTTCCCCACCGTTTGCGCCGACAAACAATCAACGGACTGGTTCCATGCTATTTCTCGCACGCTCAAATGGAACGAGCGTGAGCGGCAGAAGTCATTTGTTGTCGTCGAGGAAGGCCCCGCCAAAGAGAAGCACGAACGCCATCAACCCAAGAATCATCCCGCAAATAAAGGAGATGGCGAGGAGGATGAAGAAGACAATTCTGACGAAGAGGAGGAAAAGTTCGACATTGATGACCTTTCGTCGGACAGTAGTGACTCTACATCCGCCGCTGGTAACGCTAAGGATGCGGATACTGGGTCATCCACTGGAACTTCGCCTCCAACCGCCGCGGCGTCTCGAGCCGCGGAGGCAATCATGGGCGTGAGTCCTGGCACACACGCAAAGGCACGTGAGCGCTCGCGGTCGGGCACCCGGTCTGGTGTCGACTCGCCTACCCGTTTTGCACCCGTTCAGCCGCGTCACCACCAAGGCCATGTTCAATGGGCGGCGGGTGTGCCAGACGGTGAGCATGGCAAGGCAAGTCAGATCGATGCCGGGACGGGCAATGATATCACTCCAACTGCCGCCGTACATGCTCGGCGCAACCGATCGCGCTCGCCCGCGGCTACATCGTTCCATTCACATCAACATCCCCGCGCATTTGCGGTGTGGGGCCAAGATGAGAGCGATAGCAACTCGAGCGATACTGACCCATGAAGGGTATCTACAGTTCGTGCCTAGGGATAGTGAGATGTGTGGGGCGAGACTGTACGGGGATGGGAGGCGGAGTTCATTCATCTTGTGCCTCAATGCACCTCGGCGGTGTTACCGTCTCCAGATTGGAAAGTTTTTAGTTCGTTGTTTCGGGGCGCATTCTATTGCTTTCGCTGCACCTGTAGAGCTATTGTCGGTGCGGTCATGTTCTAATTTTTCATGCATGGGTTAAGGTCTTTAGCTATTGACTTGTCTTAGTCACATTGGCATATTTACGACCCCGTTTTCTGTACAGTAAGTTATGATAATGCAACTAGACAGTACGGTAATCTTCCTGGTTCTGGGACTTTGGACTGTAAAATAGGATGATAAGTGCCATGTTGCGAACCTTTTGTTACCGCGTGGGCCGATTACCAGTGATTGAAGCATGTTTGGAACTCCTTTTCGGATTTTACAGTAAGACCGTCAATATAACACCATCACTGAAAAAAGGGTGTTAGAGGTCCCTGCAAAGTCGTTTAAGCGGTAGCCAGGGCCAGGGGGGCCAAAGGGAGGCTTGGCTGTGGCGGCCGAGAGGAAAATATGTAAAGACTTGTGAAAAAAAAACTTCAATACAATATACAAGATCATCAGGACGCGTAAAAGCGGAACATCGGGCCTTGTCTGAGGCCAGTTGCGTCCCTCACTCCCTCGACTCGCTCAATTCAAAAAAAGGGCGTATTGCGTAAGACGAAACGTGGCAGTGCGCGGTAATCAGCGCGGTCTTTGGCGACGGCGCAGAGCCAAATGTTGAGGTCTGGGAGCGTAATATCTTTGAGCCAGGGCGCTCCACGCCCCGCTGCGCCCATGGCACGTGCATGTGAGACGATGCGTTCACACGCTTCGATCGCTGCTGCGCGTAGGACGTATGCCTGGGCTGGTGTGAGTACTGGACCCTCGTCGATTTTGAAGACTGGGTTCGCCTTTTTCATGGACCCTGGTGATTGCTGCGGATGTTCCTGAACGGCCGCAAGTAAGCTAAGCGCGGGATCTGCGGCTGCGGCGATGTTGGGCGTCGCCACCGCCGCTGCTGATGTGCCGTCTATCGCGGGAAAGAGGCTGGCGAGCGCCAGTGATGAGGCCAATGAGGCCGACGTGGCGGTGGAGAGGTCGATAACGCCCAGGTGGATCAGGATCGAGGGTAACACGTTGTCGGCGAAGACGGGTAGGTGCGAGGTGTGCAGAATGGGGAAAGGCGAGGCGTCACTTTCCCGTTTTGCGCCGAAGCGGATGGCAATTGCATTTATCAGGAAGAGCGCCTTTTTGAAGCAGTAGATTGCTGCGAATGGCAACGGAACAGAGATGAGATGAGAGGGAGAAATGGTAAATGCGCGTGAGCCGGGAGAGAGAAATTTTCGCGTGGAAGAAGAAAAAGTGTTAGGTACGCACGCTGGTTTTTGATGAGGCTCATGTCCTGGAAGCCGGGGAAGGCGCAGACGAGCTGGGAAATTTTAGATGGATCAGCATACTGTATAGTACTGGATGGATTGCCTCCGATGATTGAATTGACGGCAACTCACCCGCTCGAGGACTAAATCCGCGGCGGCTGCCGGGTCAGCCTTCTCGTTCTCCATTCTCGCGCCTTCTTTCAGAGCTTCTGCAACAAAACTGCCCAGATTTGGATACCCTCCATTGACGAGGACTTTGCCGGTGTCATCGAGGAGCATTTTCAATAGTTGAACGAGTTCCCATCCGGGACCACCAACTTGGCCGATTGTTAACCCGTGAATATGCTCGTGCTGCCGCTCGGTGTGGAGGCTCACGCCCAAGAGCTCCGCTATCTTTGCCTCGCTGAGAGTTTGCATGCCCATGGCGCTTAAAAGGTCGCCCTCTCCATCTGTTGTGGAGGTTAGATAGAGGCCAAAGACAAAGGCGCGAATAGAATCCCATGCTCCTCTTCCTGTCTCCCGGTGAAGGGTGACACGATAACCAGATGCCATATTTAGAAGCGCGAGGATGGAGAGTAGGTTTAACTCCGAGAGCAACGAAGGGAATTTGAGCGGGAAGGCAAGGCCATGTGATGTCGTGGTACTACGATGATAGGTTTCTGTGAACGCCGGGGAGAGTAGCAAGCGCTCGATGCTTGCATCAGAGATCTAGAGAATACGCATAGGCGTCAGTACGCTTGTAAGAATCATACCCACATGCCGCGGATGAATGTAGACAGTGCAAGCATAGACGCTAAGAACGCCACGACGCACAGTCCACGTGGTATTAGTGGGTTTTCTGATGGAGGAGATGCAGTACGAAGCACTCCTGTGGGTATATCTCGCATCAAAAAAAAAAAAAAACAATCGCAAAACTTCACCCCAGTGCCCAAATCGAAACGAGCATGGAATGCCTATTCAATCGCGCAATTCTGGAAGGAAGCAAAGGGGGTAGCTGGAAATCCATTGGACGTTTCGCTTATCAACTTTTTGTCATCAGGACTGCCACGCGTAATACGCGTGCACAACAGGCCAACTGTTACCTATGGCAAAAAAGACGAAAATTGGAAATTGTTTGCACCTGCGCAAGCACTCACCGTCACAGCTGCTGCCTGGGCCAAGGCGCGCGAAGATTCACGAACGGATTCGACGAAGCGCCCTGACGGTGGGAATGGGGGAGTGGGACGAGCCATGACTAGGACGAGACTTGCAGTGCGCAACGGAATGGATTTCTGTCCAGAACGGCCCTATAACCCCTGACTTTGTCAACTGACACCACACAGATGAACCCGTTAGCCTTGTAAGGCGAATGCGGACCAGGTTCTAGGATAATTGAATTGAGGATTCTTTGAACGCGCTTACAGCTGTGAGTACTGTACAAGTCTCGGAAGAATCCGAGCAATCAAGCCCCTGGAAAACGCTGTCAAATTCGGTGCCACTATATGGCCGCAAATTCGCGAATATTTGTCTTAGAGAAGGCGTGAAATGAAAAGAGTTACAATTCAGGGTGGTCCTGAATAGGGTTAGGGCTATGTCTCTTCCATCACGCGTGACCGCGCACACACGAATACACTTGGTTCCCTCCCATGTTGTTTCGTTGTGCTAGAAGTATCTCCAATGGCTCTGCCAGGTTCCTGTTTCCAGGTCGCGCGCGCTTCTCGGCAGCTGGTACCCCTCTTGGTAACTGATCATGACAGGTTGACCTGTCGCTGTCACTGATTCGTGTACCACAGACTTACGCGCTCGCCTCTTAGAGGAGCTAAAGAATTCTTTGAAGGTTCGGACTTCTGGCATATCTCCCAGGAAGAAGTGATCTTGAGGCGGCTTACTGCCAGGCTAGGGACTCTGTTGCCTCCAATACAGTTCGTGTGCGTGTATGTTGGCTAGCTTCTAACTCGTAGACTGATTGAGGGCTCGTACATGCTATGCTATTATGTTCAGTCCGTTCTATCAGAAGTGTACGCCGCGGACAAGATCTCAAATGGCAAAAAGGTAGACTCTTCGTCCATTGCAACCCTCATTCGTAAGGCCTGCACCCGTCGAGTGTGTGCATTCAGTTTCAAACCTTCAATTCTCCTGTGACTCACTTCCTGGCGCAGCTCGACTCAGCCGTTCAGTTCAAGCGGGCTTCTCGTCCGGATCTTGCAGTGAAGGAACAGCAGGAGGCAGATTACCTTGCTAGGTTTTTGCCTCCACTTCTGCCTGAATCAGAAATCGACCTTGTCCTGAAGGGGGTAATATCCGAACAGCTATCCGAAACACATGCTGACCGTCGCAAGTCCATCGGGAAGGTTTTCAAGACCTTTTATGCCAAAGTAGACAGGGCCTCGGTGGACCCTGACCTTGTTAAGCGTCGAGCGGAAGCTTTACTTACCGCTCCACCCTTCGCCTAGTATTCAGTTTCCGCGAGTCATACCTTTCCACATTTATTACTTACCCCATTCCTGGTTCTAGAACAAATCGCTTGCATCCACCCCGTTCTAATCGCTCTTAGATTCGTTTACTCTTCCTGTGAAATTTCTTTCACTCACATGGCGGAGTTACATCGGGTTTCCTCTGACACCGTGACGTGCTATCCACACCACACCAAAGCAAAAGGGGCTGGATTCGAATCCTATCACTTCACACGAGGTATATCGGTTTTCGGGTTTACAGAGGCCGTCAGAACACCCCCTGGATTTTAGATTCACGAAAGCCGAGCATTCGGCGGTATTTTTTTTTCTCGAGTAACAAGTACTACCACGTACACCTGGCCCTGATCAATCAATGGTCGTCTCGAGCAGTTTACCCTTGTCTCAAACTACTCAGTTGTCCCCCAAATATGTGGGGCCTTGTTCTCATTGGCCCCTAGGGCGCGTAAAAGCCCTGCAAGCCCGTAGAACCAAAAAGCAACGCGCCTTTTCGCGTAACGTTGGAACGGAACATTCCATCGCGGTCCCTTTAGTCTTGTCTTGCTCAACATGAAGCCAGTTCCTTTGCTTCTCCCGTTTGTAGCGCAGGAAGTTTGCCGCACCGGGGACTTCTAGATCAATCCAAAACAATTTCGTGGACGGTCTAGACGGGGCTAGTTTGCGCATTTTGCCTTTGAGCGACAAATAGCCAGGTTCAGTACTTTCAGTGTCCACATGGTCCCGGCTACTTGCACGCTACCGGGCGTCCGTAGAGCATCTACGTTTACGTCGTGTCCGGATAGATGATACGGCTCACAAGTTCAACGTTTCAATCAGGTCCATCCATACGGGTCATTCTACGGTCATCCAAATCTGCGCGCGAATACCCTAAGTCTCTGAATAGCATGTGCTTGGCTTCGGGATCCACGGGTGAAATGAAACATCCCTCCATTACAGGCATAAACCACCTCACTAAAATACAAGGGATTCTCGAGAAGGTAAAGTACGAACATGGCGTAAGCGACAATGCAATATACGGAATGCGGCAAATTAGCACCCAGTGGGCCGACGCACTGCCGACGCCTCAGTTTGTAGCTGCACTCGTTGTGTCACCATTTGCCTCAGTCGACCTCTCCGAACTGCTGCTAGCGCCGTTAACGTCAGTACCTGACTTCGCATCACCTGAAGATGGCACATCCACGTCTAATTTCAAATCCGGATCGAGTGGCCGGAGATCTGGTGCATTCTCGCTCCCGTTCACGGCTGTTTGCGATGTTGAACCTTGCCCTGGCCGTGATCCAGTTTGCATGGCTGGAGGTGCTGGCCCGGCGGCTACCGGAAGTACACTACGTAGGCGTGTTAGCTCCTCGATGCACCGGTACATGGTACTTGAGACGCCCTCAAGCACACGCAATCGCTCGTCAATTGCCTCACGAGTGAGCACATCCAAGTGAGCGAGCTGCGCATCCGTCAGCGTCGGAGGTAGTGTAGCCAGAGGACGCGCTGGCGGTAGATGACGTGGTGGCACAGTGCGGTAGACAATGCTAGGGTTCGAAAGGGGTGCATTGGCAGGGCGGGGACCACCCCCTGGACTAAAGGACATTGGAATCAGGGAGGGCACATTCAGGTTCCTACTTTGCGATGTAGTAGCGGACGTAGGTTGTGGGGCTGTAGGGGGTGGAAGAAAGGATGATGGAGTCGGTGAAGATACCGTAGCTTGTGAAGTTGTTGGTGAAGGGGATGGCGCGGGAGTTGTCGATGATGTCGATGTAGCCTGGTGGGGTTGTGGTGTGACTGTAGGAGACTCTTGATTCTGGGGAATTGAGTTGATTGGAGACGACCTCCGTACAGCCGCAAGGGCTGCAGCTTCCCGAGGGTTTGATGGCGTACCCTGCTCCTGCGCATTCGGGCGTCCATTTTCAGGAGGTGCAGATTGGGGGATTGACTGTTCTCTTCCCTCGGAGGCCGCAGGCGCAGGCGCTGTAGGAGTGCGCGCGGTACTGTGGGGTGCATCTTGCTGCTGCTGTGGTGCCGGTCGCTCTTGCAACGCCGGACCGTCTATCAACCGGCGGTCGCCCCAAGGCTGCCATACCCCACCTGGCCCATAGAATCCTTGAAAGACTGGCGGCGGCTGTAGTTGCTGAGGTGGAAGTGGGGGCATGTAGTGCGCTCCCATTGGCTGGTGGGCAAAGCCAGGACCCCATGGATAGTGTGGGGGAGGCCCGCCAGCAGCAAACTGTTGGGGTTGCGCTGGGGGATATGGCACGCCAGGTGCTCCAGGCGGCGGAGGCGGCGGCGGACCACGGACTATGTTACGGAAGAGATTATTCAAGTGTCCAGCGGGAGGCTGCGGCACGTCAGCTGCTGGCCCAAAAGGGGGTGCTATGCCCTGAGGTACGGCTGCTGCTGCTGCCGCACGAAGTGCATCGGCTTGCTCTACCCTACCAGTCGTGGGTGTAGTGGTGTCCAAAACAGGTCGACGACTACACAAGCCCATCAACCCATTACGTAGGAAGAGATACCGAGTGGACTGACCAAGTAGGACAGCTCTGCTGCCGCTCAAGCCACGAGCGAAGACAGTGAAAATGAAATATATGTCCACAAGGAAGTTTCTTCGGTGTCATGTTTGGGCCGTCTCTCGCAGGCCTCGTCGTTCCTGGGAGATTAGCCTGATCTCGGGCGGAAGTATCCCGGACCATCATCTCTTCACGACAAATTATGCAAGTATGATCACTCATGGCGGACATTTCCTCTCGGGTGGCATTCGGATAACGCTCATCCATATTTCGGGTAGCGGTGCGGTATCGCATGAGGTCCCGCAGACGAGTGATGAAGGACCGAGCAGTCACGTACACGTCACGAACCACGTTCAGCGGGACGCCGTAGAATGTAACGATAACCGCAAAGAAACCAAGATAAGTGGACAACTTGAGAAAATCTTCGCCACAAATTAGATGGCGTCCGCTTAGAAGGGGCAACAAACGCACCAGTGATCAGATCAACGTAAAAAGTATACATACTTTTGTCCTCCCATGGCGGTGCATTCTCTCCTCCGCGGGATGCCGCACGATGGAATTCAATAGTAGAGAGGATATATTTTGCTTTTGAATTGACCAAACTGGCCATGAGGATCGAGTACTGGATGGCGTAAGTTTGGATAGTAATAACCGGTTTAATTCCACCGACCTCGCTTGCAAAGAGAATGATAACGCCGACTCCGTTGGTAATAATACTCTCTGCGGCAAAAGCCAACATCACGATGTTCGTGATCCATAGGAGGAAGAATAGGCCGCTGATTCGTACGTGAAACAGGGTTGCTGGACCGGGATACGGCATTTGATTCATCTGCTGAGGGTGAGTACGAGACATAACAGTGACAAGAGACATACCCATTCGATCCGGTCTGACAAGAGCCAGTGGAAAGACTTGACAAACAACAAAAAGCCGAACATGACAGCGAGAGGGATATCAATCTCGTCTCTGAAAATGGTGAATGCCAGAAGCGACTCGGTGACAAAGAACCACATGCGGTCGTAGAGTCTCTGAGAGCGAGTGAGATTCTGTATCGAAGAAGGATCTGAAGCCCTACCTCTACTTCTACCGCCCGCAAAGAGCCGAAAAAGAGCTGTTGAACTAGGCGACCACACATTAATGATAACAATAAGCTAAAGTTGGCGAGGATCTGAGAAAGAAAGGTTAGAATTCGAGTAGACAGAGAGATACAAGTATATGCGGACCAGAACGCTCGGGCCGCTTTTTGAGAGGTAGACGGCCACGGAGTAAAAGTTGCTCTGATTTTGGAGGGCATTGACGACGGTGGCAGATACGGCAAGGGTTGAGGCAAAGGTGTATAGGACAACGCGATGGGAGAGGATGGAGTCGGTGAAGGACTGCAGTCTTGGACGCAGAGCGTCGGCCATAAGGAGGAGTGGGTGGGTGCAGCGGCGGACGTGGCAGAGCGGAGAAGGAGCTGCACGTGCAAGGCCCCACTGGTATTAAGCGCTTCCACTCCTTTGCCCCCGTTCCTCGCTTGCAATCCCCATGGTAGCAGCCATCCTCTCGATTTTTATTTTCCTTTCTCATTTCCCTCCCTGCCCCTGCCTTAAAGTTCCGCTCTTGCCTCGTGCTGGATAGCGGCCCGAAGTCTGTCCCGTAAACTTGCCGTTTCCAGAGCACTCCGACACCCACTCATCGTCCTCGGATCATCGCACGTTCAAAGTGGCGAGGTTATCGCAGTAGCTGTAGCATGAATGTTTCATTACTGGCGCTATGCGACATGCAGAGGCACAATACGTAACAACACCCCGAAATTTGACGTGAGACAACCGTTTTCTTTCGGGCGAATCGAGACCGTTGGCAGAATAATTTGCTCGGGTGAGAATCGCTCCCCGGAACCCGCGAGATGTGTGGCGTTTATCGGCAAGCAGCATGGCCTACCCCTGGGTCACGTTCAGAAGCATATGCTGAATCCAGACGCCCGTCATGGATGCATGACATAGGCTCATCGGAGGCTGGCAATTCTGAGGGATCAACACTCTCGCCAGCGTCTGTTGGGCGTCTGTTCGATGAGTTGGCCCCCGGTGAGCCTGCTTCAAAAATGCAATCCGAACCTTCCTGACGGAGCAATTTCCCAGCCTTTTTTCGCATAAATACCACTTTTGCCTTCCCTCCCTTCTACATTTCCCCACCCCCGTGTTCCTTCTCTACTCGCGCGGTGCACATGGCAGACTTACGCCTCCGTTCACTGTCTTCATCCCCAAAACCTGTCAGCGAGAAAGTAGCTGACCGCGATTCTCTCGCGCCCATACCAGCACCTCAAACACATCTAATGATACGCTTGTTCTATGTTACGTCTGCAATCCTAACCATATATTATCTGGCCTCCGTTCCCAGCCGGGTACGCGCGCCTCTCCCAGATGCATACGCTCTCTGCTCCCGCTCGGGCGCCAATATCTACACCGTCAACCCTAATTACCCCCGCGCACAGTGCATGGTTGTTCAGGGTTCTTATATTGTAGATGTTGGTGCCATAGGTATGTAACCGCACGATGCCGCCCTTTGCATATCATAAAGCCACATTAGATGAAGTCCACCGTCGATGGGAATCATCTGTCCTTGCCATTGAAGCAGCAATTAAGCGCGCGCATCCAAAACCCCGTCTGGAAACTAAATTTATCGAATCGGGATCAATTATTGTTCCTGGTATAAGTGGTAGGCGCCCAATCTGAGTTGCTGCTAAGTGATTACCTCTAATATTACTATAAATATATAGACTCACATGCACACATGCTCGAGTACGGCGCGAGCCAGCTCATTCCCCTGGAGGGCGCTCGGAGTGCAAAAAGTGATCCTGATCTCCCTCATTGGTCAAGTTTAAATCTAACCCATCAAAGCCGCCACCGCGTTGGTTCGCAGGTTCATTTTATCCGACGAAGATATCAAACTAGATCCTTTGAAATTTGTCGTGGGTTGGGGTTGGGATCACACGAAGTGGCCAGAGCAGGGATTCCCAACTGCAGTAAGGCATTCACCTTCCTCTGTGGTCACATGACGCACCCCCCCATCTAGGCAGTCCTGGACTCTGACCCCGTAGTGCGACAACATCGGGTTGTACTGGAAGCCAAAGATGGTCATGCCATCTGGGTGAACTCGAAGGTCCTTGAAGACATTTCTCCTCTGCCTGAGGACGTGGAAGGCGGTGTCATAGTGCGTGACGCATCTGGCAAGCCTACAGGTGTGGGATCCACCATTGGCTTTGATTTGTATAATAATTGCGTATCAGGCGTCCTTCTCGACAATGCTCAGTTTCTCGTCAGGATTCCCCCACCCACCTATAAGGACCTTGAAAAGCGCTTTCAGTTGGTTGTACATGACGCTATCTCGCATGGACTTACATCCATTCATGATGCCGGGTTTGACCCGAGATCTTTGGAATTTTTCAAAATGTGGGTGCGCTCCATTCAATATCCCGAGTAACTGCGTCTTAGATCTATCAGGTTGGCCGAAAAAGAGAAGCTGCCCGTGCGCCCGTGTAAGCTTTGTGCGGCTACTCACTAATGACTGCATAGATTCGAATTTACGGTATGACACACTTTGATGAGAAAACCGAGTACTGGGGCGATAAGATTAAACCAATTGTCGGCGCTTCCAATGGTCGGTTTACAGCGCGAAGTGTCAAGATATTCGCAGATGGCAAGTCTTTTTCGCGTCCTAAGTTATCTGCATTAAGATGTCACCCCAGGCGCTCTACGGTCTGGTGGGGCAGCTGTAAGTGCAGTTGAACTTTGTATACGCTTTTGGCCTGATGGTCATTATTAGCTACACGAGCCTTACGCTGACAATCCTAGCACAAGGGGCTTCATGAGAATCGATCAAGAGGTTTTGACAACCAATATCCAGAGGTTCTTAGGAGACGGCTGGCAGACAGTGAGAATACTGTTTCTTCCCTTCCTCAAAAGTCATAAACCCTTCTAGAACGTCCATGCGGTTGGTGATAGAGCAAATACTCTTGTCATCGACGCATTCGAGTCTGCGCTCGAAGGAATCAACGTGACTGCGCTCCGACCTCGTCTTGAACATGCTCAGATCATCACGCACCCTGATATGGCACGTCTCGCTAAGCTCGGTGGTATGTAAGATTCCTTAGGTTTTCCTAGACCGGCGTTGATTCGAGGTCACCCTCCAGTCATCGCCAGTGTCCAGCCAACTCATGCGTAAGCTGGCTATCTCTCTGCCGTGGATGCCGCATATAACTAAGTGTGTTAAACGCTGCTAGAATAAGCGATATGTATTTCGCCGAAGATCGTCTGGTGCGTCTATTGCACTTGGGGGTTTTCCTACGCCGCTTACCCTCCGCAGGGTCCAGAACGTGTGAAGTCGCTCTACGCGTTCCGCGATATCATCGATTACGGCGCGCGCTTCACCCTTGGCTCGGACGCGCCTGTCGAATCCATGAATCCATTGTCTGGGTTCTTTGCTGCCATAACACGGCTTGCGCCTGATGGCACTTCCCCTCACGGGCCAGGGGGATGGTGAACTACTCTCTCCGGGTCAGATGGCCACACCTTCGAATGACATGCTAATTTTTATTGCAGGTTCCCAGAACAGCGCCTCACGCGCGAAGAGGCACTGAAAGGTGTGTTGTGATACCAACCTCCTTCACACGGAGGTATTGGTGGCTGAATTGGTGGCTGAAATGTGCTGCTCTGGTGTCAGGAATGACTTTAGACCCTGCATGGGCATCGTTCACCGAGAATATCTTGGGATCTATCACCCCCGGGAAGCGCGCGGACTACGTTGTGCTATCAAAGGACATTATGACCATCCCGGAAAGTGAAATCCTTCACACTAAAGTTTTGGCCACAGCGATCGATGGTCGCCCTGTCTATGGACACATTTAGCCGCGATAAGGTGGACAAAACAAATGAAGTTATTTGCTCATATTCAACCGGTGGAGCTATTTGGTCGGCGAGGAGGTCCGGTGCACCCCATTTCGAGTGATGCCTTAAGCTGGAAGGATGGTCCCACAACAGTGTGTGCTCCGCAATTCGGGACACAGATGAGCGCTCCCTGAATTTAGGTCCTACAATCGTTTCTATCACTTCCCGAAGTTCCAGGATCTCTTAGTAAAGCGATTACAATGCAGATAACTTTAAAATTTGAATGGATACGAAACAGGACAAACGATGCCTACGATCGTTCGTGAGCATACATACGCAACTGCGACAAGTACTCACACTGGTCTTATCTATACTGGTCTTATCAAAACAGAATTCTGAGCGCTTTGTCGGTGTTGCAACTCTCTTGGACAACAGTCAGGGCAGCACACAGGTGTTCCTTGCGCCATGGCTAAGACATGTCACATGTAGTCTCAAGGTTGAGTAACCTTATCTCCCAATATCTGCAAGCGCCGGGGAGTTCATCGATCTTGATGATCATGTTACGATATAACTTATCCCATTATGGGCGCTCATATTCGCCACTCACTGGCACTTGACAAGTTACACACTACTGATTACACACTATTGGATCACAGTGCAGTGAGCACCCCCCTTCGATGCCACCAGGCCCGTTTACAGCGCCCTGTATGTAAGCACGTCATAAAAACAAAATGACAGATCTTCGAGGGAAGTCTGGAAGTTTGTTCAATAGGGCGCAGGGTCATCGTTTCAACAGTATTGGCTTCGGAGATCCCGTATGATTAACAGTCTGACCATGGTGGTTTTATGGTGGACTAAACTTCCCAAACAGCGGATAGCTGTGAGAGCCATTCGAAAATAGGCCTGATACGAGTTGTGTAAATAATACGTGGTTGCATGGCGGTGACACATGCAACTGAGCTGAGCCGAATGTGAATGTGCGAACACCAAATTTCCTTTTGAGAATGGATGGCCGTTCATTTATAGTAAAGGGATCGGTTACCCTTCGGTGAGTAATGCCCACTAAATGGAAGAGCCATGACCATGAGTCATTTTTACGTGACCGAGTATCAATTACTTGGTTTTGAAGCAGAAAATTGGGGGTGCCAGTGGGGTAATGGGGTGTTCCATTTTACAAGTGCGGCTAAGTTGTTACAGTAATAATAAATGTGAGACTTAATTAAATAATCATGCCCCGGCGCGTCGCGTCGCGTCACAGTCGCCGCGACATGGACGGGGCATCCACTTCTGTTTGCCCTCAGTAACGACCTTGATGTCACCCTTTCTGAAACCCTTTCCACCAGATTGGCCTCGTACTGAAAAGAGAAAATCCCATGAACTGGGGCAGTGCGAAATCTCTAGCAACAAAAAACAAGCCACTGGCACCGCACTTCCCAGCGCATCAGGTAGTGGTACCCAATATTGGATGGTTCAATGGTATGTATTTCCCGAGGCATGACAGGCTATAGTAGGACGTGACCATGTTAAAGGAGGGCTCCCCAGTCAAAGAAACACAAGACATGGGAGGGGGATGGTGTCCTTGTTGTGACCAAGCCCAAAGGCGTTCTCATGGACTTAGAAGGCCGCGTGTATGCGTCGAGTTTCTAGACCCTCGGTACTCAGAAGCTGAGATTTGTTCTTTAGTCTTACTACTGGCAATGTTAGCTCCAATGCACTAGAGGAAGGCTCCCAGTTAAGTCTGGGTAACAAGGAACTCGAGATTGATCGTGCCATGCAAGCCTCGGAATATCTTTCTGGGGCCTGCTTCGGCCGTAGCGACTTGGCTGAAGCACAATTACCCCCTTTGACAAATTCGGCCGCTCTTTCAAGACAATTCACGCCGCTGAAGCCTGTAGCGCTGAACCCACCTACTGTTCGCTCTCCAGCTCCGCCAGCTGCTTCTGTTTCCCAGAGAAAGGTTATCGAATTAGAACCCGTCAGTTTACTGTCGCGGCCAGTAAAACCGTCATCAAAAGTACACTCGGAGGGCGACAACGATGCCCATTTATTCTGGACCGTTAATTGGTAGTCCTCCCTCTTCTCATTTTCATATTTACAAAGTTAACTGTCCCATTTACTAGGAGAAAGCCACAAAACAAGAAGTATAAGACGTGGGATGGCGATGCGTTTGTGACTATGCAAGGGGGTACATTGATCCTTGTCTCTGAACGTGGTAAAATGTGAGCGAACATGCCTTCTTTTGCATGCTGATGTCGACAAGCCCACTTTCCAGTCTTGGACGAAAACCTTTTGAAAACTTACGTCTTACCTCCGGACTGAGGACTTTCGTAGGGGGCCTAGAGGTAGAGCTGGATTCTCGAATAACACAGTCGGAATTCCCAAAAATTACTGGGAAGGCACTCGGGGCAGAGAACGAGAGCGAAAACGAGATCCAACTTTTGGAGGAAACTGATAATGCGCGTCCTCATACAGAAAATGACAACTCACCTATCAAGAACTCAACTTCATCCGGGATGAGGTTTATTCCCCCAACGACATTCTATGCCAAGCCCACACCGAAGCCAAAAACGGCTAGTCCCCTGTGAGCGCTAGCTTAAGTTAATGAGAATGCACTTCCTTATCTCAACGATCAAGCTATGATCCCAAAGCGGAAAATGCGGTTGTGATGAAGGCGCCTACAAATGAACACTCAAATCGCTTCAACAAGAAGTGTGTCATTCCTTTTTCCAAGCGCCACTCGAGTATTCTTACAGAATTTTCCAGATCTCTACCCATTGTTCCTGTTGTCATAGATCCAATCCTGGCACGCCGCTTGAGACCACACCAGATTGAAGGTCAGCTCGCTTACCCACTGATGCTCAAGGCCAGTTCTCAATAAATCTCAGGTGTCAAGTTTATGTACGATTGTGTCATGGGACTCCGAAAGCATGAGGGCCAAGGGTGCATCCTTGCTGATGAAATGTTAGTCTCCTACTCTCGTAGCGCCCTACTCATTCTGACAGCGTCTGTGAATAAAGGGGATTGGGAAAAACCCTTCAGGTTAGCGCACAAATATTATTTGAACATCCAATTGATGATTGGATGCCCCTTCAGACAATTACCCTCGTTTGGACTCTACTAAGCACGTTTCTTCTTCCCTATTTGATTTAGTGCTGACTACGCAGAGAAGAGCAGAACGCGTATGCGGGCGTTGGCCCCGCTATCGGGAAGGTGCTTATCGTCTGCCCTGTTACCCTGATTAATGTAAGTAACAGTGTGGCGGACTTAGAAACTCTTTGTTTCTGCTAAAGCAACTGCTTTAGAACTGGAAATGCGAGTTCCACAAGTGGTATGGTTTCTGTTTACTATAATCGATGACCAGTGCTGAATCGTGAGCAGGTTAGGACGTGACCGTGTTGGTGTACTTACCGGGGATAAGGCGAAAACGGCCATCAGACAATTTACTAACTCGTTAGTTCTCACGATTTTCCTCGCAGCTGTCTGATTCGATATAATTGCTGTAGAAAAATCCATCAGGTTCTACTGATAGGTTACGAACGACTACGTACTGTAGTGTGAGTCGTTTGTAAGAACGTTCGTCTCTCAGATTTCGCTAAGCCGTACACTCACAAGTGATGATTTGGTTTACTGCAAGTAAGCACGTTCGATCGTTTAATTGTCTCCCAATATCCATCTGTTTAGCCCACCCATTGGACTGATCATCGCTGATGAAGGCGAGTAGCTCGTGGACTGAGCTGTCCGTGTCTATGCTGAGTAAATAATAGGCCACCGACTTAAGTCAGCTTCCAACAAGACATCGGCAATGTTTGGGGTTCTAAAGACTCGGAGGAGGATCATTCTTTCGGGAACGCCAATCCAAAATGATCTTCGCGAATTTCATGCGATGGTAAAAAATTGAAACCTCTAGCAACCCTTGTTCGCCGTTGACATCGATCGTTAACTAGGCGGACTTTTGTAATCCCGGGCTTCTAGGTCTGACCTATCTTTTTCAATTTGACCATCTCGCTGACCGTCTGATAGATGATTACGCCACCTTCCGTCGCGTTTACGAGACACCCATTATTCGTAGTCGGGAACCGGGGTGTTCGCCCAAGGAAGCAGAACTGGGTGAAAGTCGCTCGGCACAAGTAATATCGACCACTTCGTACCATGACAAAAGTTGACTGCTCTCCTTCAGTTGCTCGCTATCTCTCGCAGCTTCGTCCTTCGACGTGATGCGAGCATCCTGCAAAACTTCTTGCCACCGAAATGTAAGCTTGCCCAAGGCCACCCAAGTGCTTTATTCACATAAGTTCCAGACGAATATGTCGTTTTCGTCGCTCCAACTACATTACAATTGTCAATATTCTCCAAGATCCTCAATCCGGACCGTTTAGATAACATTATCGAATACTCCACCGCTGAGACTCTTGCACTGATAAATATCCTCACGAAGATAAGCAATAGCCCAATTCTGCTCAAGGCCGTTGCCGACAAGGCAAAAGCGAAGATCAGCCAGGGGCAGGACAACAGAGAGAGAACGACGGTCGTTGAAGAGGCAGTGAAGTTGCTGCCTGAGCGTGCTCAAGTGGAAGACCTATCGTTAAGCGGTGGGATCTAACAGCTGACTCATATTAAACCTTATTAATGGTGAATCAGGGAAGTTGACGGCTCTCGCCAATCTCCTCAAAGCGATCAGAAAAGTTTATTCTATAGCTCTTACATTTGCGCTGCGTTTACATTCACTTCTACAGAATACGGATGAGAAATGCATTGTCGTCTCACATTACACGTCTACTCTCAACATTGTAGAAGCTTTTTGCAAAAAGAAGTCATACAGCTACCTTCGTTTGGATGGGTAATCTCCCAACTGGCACCTTCCGTCGTCGGTCGCGTGGCGTTAATCACCTGTTATGTCTACTGTAGTTCGACGCCAGCCGCCAAAAGATCGGAATACGTAAACACGTTCAACAAGTCTTCACAAGAGCGCTGTTGTGCGTCAGCTAACACCTTCATTGCTGTTAGCTCCCTTACCTATTGTCTTTAGTTCTCTTTCTCCTCAGCTCCAAAGCAGGTGGTGTCGGACTCAACCTCATCGGCGCTTCAAGACTTTGCCTCGTTGATTCCGACTGGAACCCAAGGTATGGCGTTCTACATCATAGATCATGGGGATATCCACTCACACTCCACGTTCTAGCCATGACCTTCAGTCAATGGCACGGATACATCGGTTTGTCACTAGCACCTGCCAAAATGCTTGACGCTGACCTTTGCCGGGCCGTCCCTAGAGACGGACAAAAGCGGAGTGTCTATATATATCGCTTTCTGACAGCAGGGACAATCGATGGTGAGTCCTTTTAGCTCACGAGTACGATCCTGTCGTTAAAGCGCGGAACGCAGAGAAGATCTATCAGCGTCAAATTACAAAGCTAGGGTTGAGTAACAGTACGTTTCCTCTTCTAGTAATGCGATGTGAAGTTAACCTTTCTTGGTCGTAGCATTAATTGGAGATGTGAGGACCCTGCAATACTTGTTTGCCACACTCCATTTTGACTCGCCCTTTATGACAGGGAAAGTCTGATTCCAAGTCTGACTCGTTCACTCCCAAAGAGGTAAGAAACATGAGATTGAACCCTTCTGCACTGGTTGACATGCGGGTGCAGCTGCGCGATATCTTCACTATACGTCCTGGAACTGGGTGTCACAGTCATGACCTTTTAGACTGCCCCTGTGATCGTATCGAGACGTCGGGAGATGATGACGCACCGTCAACTGCTGACGCCGCTCTAGAGGATGATAGTAGAGTAACCGTGGACACCACATCAGGCTTCGTCGTTGCTTCGCAGGTCAAGATCATCGATTCTCCGAAGTTAGACAAAGCAGTAGGCACCTTATTCTTTGCGTCCAGAGCAGAGTTCTCACGCGTGATGTGCGTTTCTAGTACTTGAAAAAGAAAAAAGCGGAGCTGGCCTCACTGGGCGAATGGACTCATATCAATTGTCTGCGAGCAGATGCTAGCGAACGCGTGCATGATGACATCCTCCGTAGCTTATTAGTCCGCCCGTCATCTTCGCATGGACAACGAGTAGAACCAGTAGGTGGCTCATCAAAGAGCCGCATATTGTCGCTTCTCGATGCAGTCCACCTGGACAACATTTCGCAACTGGATGATTTGAGTATAAAGGACTTTCCTGGTGGCACCGTGTCATTTTTGTTCGAGAAGGGAACGTCAATGTCAAAGGATGAGGACGAGGACGAGGACGAGGATCTATCTTCTCTTTGATGGGATAGTTGCCATTAGTTTAGGGGGCATTGTCACGGTACACAGACATGAGACACCAATTGCGTTGCAAATGTAACCACCGTGTGGCTTAGAGTCCTAAATAGAGGGTTGTCCTAGTCGTCGAGTTGGTTTTCATATCGCTGAGCCTTTCGGGCTTTGTATTCATAGTCACATAGTGTCGACGAATTCGAGCGTCAATTCTTAAATCACACTTCCTTGACCGTGATTGTTCGCGGCTTGCAATTGGCCTATATCCGATCCTTACTCAGCAAGATCAGACCCGTGCCAAGCTTAGCAATTTCCCCAACCTCGTCTTTCGCTAAAAGACACCAACATCAGGTTCACACAGGTATACCTCCATCAATGCCAATTTCTTTGTGCCGAAGCCCTGATAAAACATATCTGTACAGTAACAATCAAGTCATGTCGTCTGTTGATGACGAATATCTTGCCATCGTCACCACTGAAGCCCATGGGCTCTACGAGCACAAATTTAAACGAGCTGACCATCAGCCAGGCCCAAAGGATATCGTCGCAGAAGTTGCATTCTCTGGATTAAATCATATCGATGTAAATCAACACGAAACGGGAGCCTATGTGCAGGCTTTCCCCTACGTGCTAGGCAAAGAATGGTCTGGTAAAGTTGCGCAGGTTGGTTCGGAAGTGACCGACCTCAAAGTTGGTGATCAGGTATTTTTCCTCTTTTTTTTCACTTGTATTACCGTATCAAAGGCTCAAATAAGGTTGAAATATCGATCACAGGTCATGGGCCTAGGTTATAAAACAGGATCACTCCAACAGTTCATCACTCTTCCCCGTTCTCATGTTTGCCTAAAGCCCACCTCCATTAGCCTGGAAGAAGCTGCGACCATCTCACATCGCTACACTGCTATCATGGTCGCTTTGCTCTTCAAAGATGGCCTCGATCTACCTCTTGAGCCTACTGAGGAGGACAAGAAGAAAGGTGTCATTGTTTGGGGTGCAGCCTCGGGCAGTGGCATGTTTGCTGTCCAAATTCTCAAAGCTCTGGGCTATCAAACGATTCTAGCAGTTGCATCACCCAAGCAACACGCCAAATTGCTCAAGTTCGGTGCAACGGAAGTCTTTGACCGTACCGATGCCAATTTAGCCTCAAAGATCCAGCCCAAATATCCAAAGTTACACCTCGGACTGGTAGCTCAGATCGATCCTGCTGGCTGGCAAACGATGCTGGACATCTTGAAATCCACTCCCGAACATCCCAAAACCAGCGTCACGATCGTCCACATTATCCGACGCGTACCTCCAAGCGTACCTCCCGAGGTCACGCTCAAACGTACCGTTGCCTTCGTAATCGTTACAGATCCGAAAGGCGATCTTGTCATTGCAGAATATTTGCCCAAACTGCTCTCTGCGCCTAACTTTGCAGTACCCAAAGAAGTCCAGGTGGTTTCAGAAGGATCTTTGTTGGAGAGGGTCAAGTCATCACTCAAAACTGCGGGAGAGAACACGGAAGTCAGTTTAGCAATTAAAGTAAATTAACGTCGCGTGCGCTGCGCATGGTCCACGGCTGAATTTCCTCGACGTTGGCGCACCCACGTGCCCTCGGCCCCTCGACGACTCGGCCGCGAGCCTATTCCGCGCCCCACACGCCCGTGTTTACGATTTGATGGTGTAATTGTGCTTGTGCTTTGTGTCATGTACAATCATTGTTTTGCCCGCAGGGCAACCAGTATCAACCTACCTTTTCAGCCGCTGCTTTACGAAACATCAAAGATTCTGCCATCCGAAGCTTCGCCAACATGATCAACGAGAAGCCAAATAATGTCGCGGTCGGGATCCATATTTGCACAGACAATAACCGAGTCGTGCAAGCGTGATACATATATACTTTATAGGTCGATGTGTACGATGATTTTGATTCGGGACGGCGACAGATTCTCGAAATTCAACGTGGTCACGGTCTGAAAATGAAGGTCCATGCTATATTGGGTCGAAGTTTCGATTTTGATGAAGAGGATTACATCTTCAAGAGCGTCTTCGGCCCTCATGTCAAGTCAATCGACAAGATGGATGAGAAGATGCACTCCAAGCTTGAACGCGCAAACTGACGCTCGTTCCGTGCAAGAAATTTCGATCTCAAAAAACGTGCAAGACATTAAGCTCATCCTTGTGGATAAAAGTTACAAGATCTTTCCCAGCAATAGAGCTTTCATGGTTCCCTGTCTATCTTCTATACAATGGCCGAATCCCTTCTTTTGCTTTGACTCGCTGAAAAGCAATTACGCGGCAGAGAATCCATGTAGAACCGATCTCGGCATTGTCAAGCCTCTAAAGGACCGGCGTAATAAATTGCCTGAGCATCTTAACGGCCAGATACGTGTTATATATATATGAGCGTTCTGTGAGTGAACGTCACTTTGCCGGAGTGGTTAACGGGATCGCCTGCTATAAGCAGATTAAGCGGTTGGGCTTTGCCCGCGAGTGTTCGAATCGCTCAGGTGACGACTTTTTTTTTTCCTTTTTTTTGTCGCGCGTTCAAGGCGCGTCAGTCTTTGTCTGTCTGGTCCTCGCGGAACTGTTACTTAACCAGGATCATCAATGAGCGCGAATAAGTATTCAAACCTACCCGATATCGTGTGTATTTTTCTGCCATTACCCATGAGTAGACACCTTCAATATCGCAGGATTCGTCTGGAAAAGATGTGTATGAGACAGAAGATGCCTTTCAATCCATTCAGGATGAGGTGTGTATATTTTGACTCTGGGTGGTAAATCAATATTAACTTGGACGTAGAATGACGATTCAAGCGAGAACGAAGGGACTTCGGTACGAGCACGAAAGGCGGTAGATCCTAACGCTGCGGAAGGAATCGACGAGAGCAGCCTTGTTGACTCAGCTACAGCTAGCAAACGATTTCGGCGCGCAGAGCGAAAACGTCTGTAGCTCCTTTTATCCTTGGCCATACTTCCAACTCACGGTGCGCCGCAGGAACATGCGAGCGATCCTTGTATGCGTACCCTCCCTCACGTACTCCGTCTCCGACCCCGACACACCCTCCCTCTCTCACACTTCGCTTAAAATTGCTACAATCTGAGCTTGTCGCTTTGGAAACGGAACTCGCTGACCCCGCAAACCCACTTCTCGCGAAGGATCGTGAGCAGAGTCATGTTGACCCAGGGGAGCTCCTCAAGGGTCTCGTTGACATTAAAGCACGACTTGGCAAATTTTCTGTCGGTCACCAAGATCGAGTGCGACTAGTTCAGGGTGTGCTGCAGGACCCAACACCGGTAGATCACAACACAGAAAGGGTCCTTGAGAAGGATGGCAATGTTGGCAAGGACGCAAAAGAACCACACAAGTCTTTGGAGACATCTAGGGGCGTCGCCGAATTAGATCGACGTATTGGAGAAGTAGAGAGGCTTGTTGGTTCAGCGAGCACATCACTTGACGAGGTATGTATGTTCTTTATTCATTCTTAGACAATGAGGGCTAAATGGCGATGAACATTGATATAGAGCTCCGCAATGCCAACACCGCTACTACCACTTCTAACTCGATTAAACACGCAGCTTACCGTGCTGGCGCAGCCTCGGCACCTGGACAACATTTCACGTCGTCTCAAATTGCTCCTATCCGACCTCGATCGATTGGCAGCTGCAAACCAACAACACCGTCGCAGCACCGCCGCCGGCGCCGAAGGCGATAGCTCCACAACTGCACCTACCACCTTGCCAGCGTCACTGCAAGAGCAGCTCGCACCAGCCCTAGCCCGTCTTGTTCCCGCACTTCCACAGATACCCCACATTCTCGCCCGTCTGCGTACTCTCGCCGCTTTGCATGCCTCTGCTGCACAATTCGGCAACACGCTGTCTACTTTGGAGGAGGAACAGCGCCAGTCGCGTGAGGCGCTCGACGCGTTGAATCAAGCTATTGAAGGTGTCGAAGGGAGCCTTGCTGAGAATGCACGGGTGGTAAAGGGAAACGTGACGAGTTTGGAGGAACGGATAGACGCGCTTACGAAACGATTGGAAGCGCTAGGTGAGTAGAATGCAGATGGCTACCTGCTCTTGGACCTGCGGTCTGCCCATTTGGAATTATTCATGTAAAATAATTAACAGAAAGTAGGCAGGGGACACCGTAGTCAATAGATGTAGCGGGAGACATCATGTACCAATAGCCACAGAGAACGGGCGCCTGAAATGCACAAAATGCCACACCCATCATCACTGTGCCTTTCTTAACGACCATGCCAATCGATATCGCCCTCGCTGTAATAACTACTCCTTCCTCGAACATGCAAAACACGTAGTCACACGTCGACTATACAACTCGCGTACCGCACATGGGACATCAGATCTGCATCGGAGTGACCACACACCATGCCCAAATACGTTTTGCACACCTTCTTTTCCAACTCGGATACGTACTGTTCTCCGTGCCTATACAGCAGTTACATAGCTCGGGGCCCAGTCAGCCCTCCTTCCTCCGTTATCACGTTATCTTGACGGTCTATGGTTCTGTATCTCGTGCTACCTTGTTTGCCGCGACCACAACTCGAACGATGATGACCACGGTCCACGGGTCATGGCCATCGTCATCATTGCGTTATGGTGGCATCACAATGCAAGCCTTACCACCCGCAACCCTCACCGTCCTATACCCGAGATTCTCATGTTCACACGGAGTATACTATCAAAACTCCCACAGCCTCTGAACACGAACACGAGCACAAATTTTCTCGCTTGAGGTCGTATCTCACTACCGCATGGTGGCGGACAGCCCTCTGGTTACCCCGCACTCTGTGCCTCCCATAGTTCGTGCCTTCACACCCCGGGTTCCCTACAGACTTACTCTACTCCCGCACTTAGTCCTCTTCCTCTAGTGACTCGCAGCCTGAAGGTAGGAATCCCGCTTGCCCATCCGCTTTATCGTCGGTGCCTCTTCTCTAAGGCCTCCGAGACGATTTTTGATGGTGGATTGTCACCGAATTCAGGCAAGAGATTATATGCGAAGGATGGTAAGGCGAAAACTCGGCTAGCGTTGGAAGGACTGTGAAGAGTATGTTCGGGGTCCTATATTCATTATTTCTGTATTCTCACGCTGGTCTATCTTATCTTAGACGTGGCTTTACATACTATCTGCATCCCAAGAATGGTGGGGTCCTTATTGTCCATTGTGTTGTTCTTGAATAAGATGTGTGGCCGCGCCTGCAGGCAATCTCGTCGGCCAAAGTGACATACTGTACTTCATTCCTCATCTTTCTATTTTCAATTTAACTCCCTCCTCCATCTATGTCACTCGTTTCCTCGATACCATACCTCTCGGACACACTCCCTTGCCTTTTCTACACCCGACATTTACTACAGTACACCGCGCCTTGACCTCGATCTACCGTGCACGCGCATAACTTGGCAATGCAACTTGGTACATTCTAGCCGTCATACGACATGTGTGACGAGTTGATGGCAGTAGACGCTCGTTTGTTCTTTTTCGTTCCCATCAACTCCCGGTTCCCTTCCTCTCACTCGCGTCCGCTTGGCCCTATAACCCAGGGTAGTAGAGCAGTTGAGCCTTGATGTACTTAAACTGACTCAATTATTGTGACCCTTTGTGTACCTGCTGACTAAGGTCGAATTATCTTTTCTCTCTTTCGCGCCCCTTCTCTTTCTCTGCCAGTACGAAGACTGACGTGTATCGAGCCGAACTCTCTGGGGCCTTAAAGAGACTCGTGACACACACTAACTTGCATCACGTGAGGCAACCCTGCGCTGTTCAACACGTTTTTCACTCACCTCCCTTTTGGGGACTGGAGAACGTGTTCAACTGTGGTGTTATCATCGGCGTCTATCCGATGGTTATATAATACTTCAAGTCAACTGCCAGCTAACCCTCCATCTCGGGCTGCGATGCAGACATTCGTCGCTTGTTTGGCCGCGGTGCTGGTAGTCTTTCTCCTCTGTCGTTGTATCCTCTCTTGCTGTGCTCCCCACGAATACGATCGTGGTCATAGTCGTCCATATCGGGCCCGTAACGCCCACGCCCTTAACACCAGAGGTTCCAATGCTCGCACCAAGAAATCTAATGTCAAGGTCCTTAGGATCCCTGACCACATCCGCAACCTTTCTCACTCAAATCATATCTCTCCACATGTTGGATGGCCACACGTTACAACCCTGTCCCACATTCTGGCGTCCGAAAAGGGAAAAGATGTCACCCCCGAGGATGTACGGGAAATGGCACTAGACGTACAGCGGGAGAGAGAGGAGGCGCTTAAGTGGGCCAACCGCGCGCGCAGGAGAGGAGACTACGATGCTGCAGTCGGATACATACGGGATATTAAAGAATATACGGGCGAAATGGAGGTCCTGAATAGATACGCGGCCAATGCCATTTTCATTGCGAAGAACAAGGTATATATCACTGCACTGACCTTATCATGTTCGGGACGAGGTGCCGAGCGTCAGGCATGCTGATAAACTGTTTCGTGTGGTGCTAGAATCGCTCTGATGGAATGATCGATCTTCATGGGTTGTATGTCGAGGAGGCTCTCGAGTATGCAGAGTTGGCATTCGAGTCGGCGGCCCTCGAGAATGACAAAGAAGTTCGCTTTATTGTCGGTAGGTCTTCTCTATGGCCTTCTCTATGGTTTCTGATGGTGGATTGCCGCCGAATTCAGGCAAGGGATTACATGCAAAGGATGGTAAGGCGAAAATTCGGCCAGCGTTGGAAAAGCTCTGTGAAGAGTACGTTTGGGGTCCTATCTCACGTTCATTATTTCTGTATTCTCACAACTGGTTCTAGGCGCGGCTTTACATACCATCTGCATCCAAAGAATGCTGGGGTCCTTATTGTCCACTGTTGACGCAAAGAGTTCTCGAATATAATGTTCACGTGTAATTGGGTTGGTACTATTCTGTACATGCTCATAATGTTAGCGCACTTTACACACATTTGTAGGATGTCTTGCAGCATTTACCACTAATTACCACTGATTTCACGTACTCATTGATAACTATCTATACAGCTGCCAATCTACACGGGTTTTTAGGGCCACTTGTGATCTCTCTCACTGAGAACCAAGTGAGTATTCTACTGTATTTGGAAGAAAGGGTCGTTCAGAAAAAGCACCCTGAAGCGAACAACCAATTTATTTTTAAACGATCCAAGAGTACTGTAGATCATATTACGTGTCTGGAATTATGAACAAACAAAAAATCTACTTTTAGACTGTGATGCAGGACATAGATAGATGTGATGTAAAACATAGATGTAGGACACATTATAAGACGAGATTTATGTACATGAGCCGGGGTATATGGTAGGGGAACAGCGCAGCGGACTGGAAAGACAATCATACCACGGAAACAAAGCTAATAGGGCAGGGCGGCGCATTGTCTGCGTATGCCGAAGAGTTCGACAAGTTCTAAAGTATCGCGCATCATCAGAACTACATCAAATGGTAGACGAAGGCGAAGATGTCAGACCTTGCAACCTTGCCTCTTTCTTCTGGCGTGGTGTCTCCTTATTCTTCATTCCCGAAAACGCCTATACATAAATGGAATGGTTTAGCCACTAGCCACACCATCTCCCAATGACCCCTATATCAGCAGGCGTCGCACCTCTTTAATCAGCTTCTTTTTCTTGTCCTGTATTTCGAGAACCTGAGGATAGCCTGTAAGCCACCTTGATTCACGGGAGCAGTTTGCACGCGTACCTTTGCCTCAACCGTGTTTTCGGCAATGAGCTGGTAGACGTGTACACCCTTTTTCTGGCCAATCCTATAAAGGCAGCGCCGTCAGCTTTGTAACTAGCCTCGTCTCATCCTTACCTGTTGCATCTATCGATAGCTTGACTCTCAATGCCCTCCTGCCACCAACTGGAATAAATAACATGAGCCATGCGTGCCTAGAAACTCAATTTCTATGCTTACGGATCCATTCTACTCATTTCCAGGGTCAGCCTAGTCCTAAACGATCCTCTGAAGCACTCACAAATAAATATTGTTTGCAACCGTCAAGTTAAGCCCGAGTGCGCCGGCCTTCAAGGAAATCAGCATAACCTTGGGGTTTATTCCATTCATCGGTGCGATCCCCACTGAGGCGAAGTCGGATCGAGCTGCTGCCTTGGACTTGCCCTTAGCTTTAGCTTTACCCTTACCCTTACCCTTCTTGTTCTGTGTGGGAAGGCCATCATGACCAATACCATCATCGCTGTCGGCGTCCATCTGAGGCACAAACTCATCGTCATCGCCATTATCGAACAACATGGCGTCTGCTTCTTGGTACTCTCCAGCACTCGCTGCACTTCGGCGTGAGGTCCGCGCGCTTCGTCTCGTCTGTTGCCCCCCAGATGTCGAAGCAATCGGGGTAGATTTAATATTTGCGGTCTCTGGCGTGTCCTCACCAAGCGGAACACAGAATATTTCAAGTGTTTCTTGCCGCCGCTTTGCAGACATCTTGCCGTCAAAACGGACGTACGAAATCCTGTAGAGGTATATTGTAAGCGAGTAAATAAAAGCAGGCAGCTGAGATATTCTGACCCTTCTTTATCCAGGACATCTGCGATCTTTTTCGGACAAGTTGTTAGCACATTAGCAATTCAAGCTATCTGAACGCACTTTATCGAGGAAAGTTGTGAATTGGGAGAATACCAGCGACTTTTCATTTTCCGGTGTTAGTCTCAAAAGGTGTAGGAGTTGGTCTATTTTGGATGAAGACCCTGTACGAATGTCTGTTTCTTCATCCATGTCATCTTCCGCTTGGACGTGCATCTGTGTTAACTCAGTTGACGGGGGAGGCTCTATAAGGTCTCCGATGTAAAGAGCGCGACGATCCATAGGGCACCTAGCATCACGGGCAATGACTTCCATGATACTAGCATTTTGCTGAGCATTTGCTAATCCAACTAAAGAATACCTGAACTCACCAGGCTACGCAGAACCTATGCGAGCAAGCAGTGATCCGGGGATCATCTAACACACCGAAACAAACAGGGCATTCTTCGTTGTCCTCAATAGCTTGCAAAAGGAGGCTCTGGAGATGCTCCTTTTCTTCTGGTGTGACCTGTATCCTATGATCATCTTGGGCATCATCCTTGTGGCGCAGCTGTTCGACATAGTCGCTTGGGATGAGGCCAGGGTGGAGCACCAGTTGGCGCAGACGGGTAAGCATGCTCAAGGCATTGGTTGAGAACTATAACGACGTGAATAGTTGGACAGTACGGTAAGAACACCCAACCTACCGCTAAAGAAGATTCGCTAGCCTTCAGCAAGCCCTCGATGCGCTCCTTGGATAACGCTTCAACGGTGTCATACAATTCCTAATGAAAATGATCAGACCAAAAAAGAATGTTAAGCACGAATCCCTACTCTCGCTTCGGGATTCAAAGTGACGGGAACGACGGTCATTTCCACCTAAGGGGTAATGAATAATCGTCTAACTTTGCCTCACAAGCTTGACTGTAACGTACACCTGGCAATGGAATAAGTGGGTTGCCGTTGCTATCTTGCATCTATACGTAGTCAGACGGATAGCACGAGCTATTCCCAGGGTTTACTCACCTCCTTCGTCCGTCGAATACATATCTGAGACATAATAGCCTAGACAATTGTACGTCAGTACACAATTCGCCTTGCGTCTGAAAGACCTACGCGGAGTAATTCTGCGCCTGCTGGATCACCATACTTCAGCGGGCGGAGGAGCAATCGAGTCTGGAAGTCAGGGTTATCAAGAGGGTTGCAGATCCTGAGGAACGTGAGAATGGAGCCCAAGTCCTACAAGGTTATTAAGTATATGACCAGTATGACTCAGGCTAAGCGTTTACCTGAGGAGAGTTGATCTGTATAATGAAGGTCAGCTTAGTTCAGCTCAGGCACACAATATCGACTCACTATCGGTGTTCCTGTTAAAGCCCAACGTCTTTGGGCGTTTAGGGCGCACACTGATTGTGCCATCTTCGTCTTAGGGTTCCTAATATTATGGCCCTCGTCCAGGACAATACGCTGAGCTCGCGTCAGAACAACACCATTATCGGTGGATTAGAAAAGCAGAAACGCACCTTCCACGGGACCTTAAACAAGCTACTCGTGTCTTTTTTCCGCCTCTTTCCCGCCGCTTCTTCGGAACCATTATGCTCTCCAGCAACAGTTTGATACGTAGTCACAACCACGTCATACTTCTGCAGGTCCTTCGCAGACATATTACGAGTTGTACCATAGTAGACAGCAAAACTCAGGGTGTCCGGTGTACAGTGATCTTGAATCTGCTTTTCCCAGTTGGAAAGGACTGAAAGTGGAACAACTATGACGTATTTCAGCCACAACTCGGAACGCCACTACGATTAACATACCTATAAGAGTGCTCTTGCTATACTCCGGAGAAATATCATTCTTCGTCGCTATGATGAGGGCTATCATCGTCAACGTTTTCCCCTATAAGGTGTAATGTGAGACCAAAAGCTGTGTGGGAATATCAGGCAAATCTATACCAAGCCCATGCTATCACCACACAAAGCTCCCCTCCCAAGCACAGGGGGAGCTTCCTGAGGTGTCTTTGTTACAACTAGAGCGCGGGGCATGAGTGGCACTATAACTAGAGCTGATCATGACGGATGCGTACTATTGTAGTAATAAGCCTGCACAACGATAAATAAGCAACCTACATGACTCTGAAGACTGGACGCACCTTAGCGCCTGTTGTTCTGTACTGCCAGAACTGCACTGGCTTATCCTCTTCTTTCGTTGGGAGCTTCGGGTTCTCATGTTCGATCGCCCATTGTAGAGCTTGTTTCTATAACAGGCAGGCGAGTTAAGTTTTGCAAACTCTCGTAGAAGTGAGTAGTCACATACCTGATGTCTTAATAAGTCAACACGAAGCTCGCCGCTGACAATCCCAGGCGGATTAGGATGTTCTGGTAAACCTAAGACATCTTCGGTTGAACACATGGTGTCTAGAAGTGAGCTACGACGGCCTTCATCATCAACCTTTTCTAGGCTAGAAAGCATCTGCTTGAGTTCTGCTGCGCGAGCGAATGCTTCTTGCTGTTTCCTAAGAGCTTCTGCCGATTGAGTAGGAGGGATAGGCATGCCTATGCCGTATCCCGAGGACCACGAATCGTCATCAGAGTACCCTGGGGCTGCATGAGATGGGTAGGATGCAGCTGCACCGTACGGGAGGGACACACTTGATTGTGAAGGACCTGGCTTCGAAGACCGATTTTGAGCCGACGCCGGGACGGTCCCAAGTTTCTGCTCAATTTCGTTGCGCTTGTCGGAAGGCCCGTAAATTTGCAGAGTACTAAAATTTTGTTCAGTCGTGTATCGCAGCACACATTCACATTGGACTCACACAGACAAAGAATAATTAAACCTGTGCACTGCAAACCACATTACGAAAGGTACAAGATCAAATGACGCGAAACTTACAATTTCCTTCGCTCATGGTGCCTTCAACTGTGATCAGGCCCGCATCAATATGGGGTGCAAGTTTGGCGGCCATCTGTCGAGGTATGTGGCCGACTTGTACACGGCCTATATTCTGCACCGCAATGGCATTTCTGAGTATCATATATGAGATATATATATACGTTCAAAGACAGCTCGTGACCTACCGGTCATATCTATTACGTGGTTCTCTGACGAGGCGGACTTGTTCTCCAACATCAACAAGGCCTGCCACACAAAGTCATGATAAGAAACTCGTGAACAATGGACGGGACGGTGAGAAACACGCACCTCTGTAATATTGTACGCCTACGACATTGGTCGATAAAGTACAGCATAGTTCATCGACTTGCTCTTCCAGGACTTCCTGGGCGTCGGCTCCTTCCTCCCAAGCTGTGCCTCCCATTGCCGCTTGGCGATAGGCCGCCTGCGTTGGAGAAGACGTTACCACTGGCACTTTTTGGGTCTGCGATGGGTCTGGTACTACGGCCTCCGCCTTACGCTTCTTCGTGCTTGGTGCGGGTTGCTGACTCGGAGTGGGTGGTACCTCAGAAGGCTGCGGTACAAGTGCTGGCCCTGACGATGACGCAGACGCAGAACCAGTAACGTTCATCGGCTCTATACGGCGCTCCCTCAACGCCACACGCACGCGCTCTCTGTCCTCTGCGCGCAAGTCAGAGAAACCAGCGGCGCGGTCGACACCATATTTCGAAATATTTCCCAATATCTGGGGTGTCACGCAGCCCCTGGCGCGTGGCGATCTTGATGTGAGAATGTGAGGAGTGATAGATGACGCCCGCGCTTACCAATGCCTCCACTGGACGATCTCGCCATAGTCATTCGCGATAGTATGACCATAGCGAAGCTCGCCCTGACCAATGAGGGACCCTCCACAGAGTTTTCCGTGGCATTTTGCCCTCGAGCTTTTACTATACTTTGAATGGGGAAACACAGACACGTAAATATTGTTATACGGAAGGGACCTTCCAGGGAAGCTGAGTTACCTCGATATGATGGGTGGCTGATTGTACAGGACCACCATAAGATCCGGAACCGTAATTAAAACGACGGTTATAGGACATAGCACTTGTGAGATGGGGCCTCGGTGCGTATCTCACTATGTGAGATGATCCACACAGGGCTGAGCTCAATTAGTCAAAGGTCGAGATCCAGGACTGAGAGAGTACGGAATAGAAAGTTCCAACACAAGCAAAAATACCCACCCTACCGTGTCGCGATTTTTTTTTTTTTTCTTTTCTGTAGAGACGGTGTCTTGCCACTTGCCAAAGAGAGGGGACGGAGCGCTGGGGCTCCTCGACGCGTTCGACGCGTAAACAGACGCCAATAAACGTAAAGTCGCGCAAGCGATATCTAAGCGATATCTAATCATGATTATCTCACTCCAACTCCTCGTCATTAAAGATGGCAGTCCTCAGCACCCCGTCCTCACGTACCAGCCCGCGGTACATACCCGGACAATTCAGCGGTGTTGCCACTATCTCGCGGGTCAGTCATTCTCTTCGCTAGGTATAGTGATACGTCACTTACCATTGCCTTGGTTGTCCAGCGCAATAACACCCCCTACGCCTTCATCCCTCCGTAGTTCCTCAACGACCGACCGTGCAGCTTTATGCACCGGCTCTTGGAGGTACTGCATCCGGTGTGCCAGAGTTACCGCAGTATTCTGGCGAATAAAGTACTGATGACGAGATAGAGAAAACAAAGAAAAGAAAGGCATCAGCATCCGCTCTAGAGCATCCGGGGTTTCCCCACTGCGCATAGGGAAAAGGACGTACATCACCATCACCAGTTCCGCTAACCCCTACAGCGTGCACCTTACTCGACCAAGAGCGGGGTAACCACCGCCTCCACCGACCTCGCGGCGCCTGCCACTCCTCCGCCCAGAACCCAGCACCGTCATGAGGCGTGTCACCGACACGACCAGGAAGCTTGTTCGTTTGCCCACCGGTAGACGTGCAAACAGCGATGCAACCGCGCATATCGAGCGCAACGGCTCCAACCGTACCCATCGGCATCATATCCAGCAACATCTTGTCCTCATCGTCCTCTTCGTCTCCATCGTCCTTCGGACTCTCGTACCCTCCTCCCCCAGGCGCATCATAGTCGGGCAGTCCGAGTCCGCGTTGATGCTCCCGCCAACGCGCAGAGGTGTAAAAGTACGACGGGTGGACGAGCGGAAGGCCGCCGAGGTTTTCCGCTGGTGTCCCGGAGAGGAAGGCGTGCCGTGTGCTAGGTGGGGAGAGGTAAAGGGCTCGTGCGAGTTGCGAGGGGTTGCGGGTTCGGGTGAGCAGAGTCAGTGAGAGGGCGCGGCGTGAGGGCGGGATGTCGGGGTGCGATGCAGGCGGACGGGAGAGCGACAGCGAGGCTTCGAGTTCATTCTGCGGGGGCGAGATGATTATCTTGCATCAGTTACGTTACACTCTAAACGAGAGACGAAGAGAGCACGCACGAAGCCGGCCGAGTTGAATACGGCACCTTTGCCAGCGTTGTAAATTGGGTTGTCTGATATGGTACATCATTGGCAGGCATCAAGGACTGGCTTTTAGTTTATTTCGATAACGATGAGAGTCGACACCGCTTGCCTTCCATGACGCTCACAGCCGAGACAGCGGCATCCATCGCCTCACCGCCCGAGCTAAGAATTGCGTTTCCAGCTCGTAGTGCTGCGCGTAACCCAGCATGATAGCGTGCTTGCTGCTTGGGCGAGGTCTTGCTGCGAAGGATTGTACCAGCACCACCATGGATAACCAGGACGTGTTTCACTCCTTTCGCATGCCTCTGCTTAGACAACAGCGGCCGCTTCTCGTTTACAGACTCGGAGGACATGGTGATGATCGAGAGATGGTAGGCCGCGAACAGAGTGTTGTGACGAAATCAACACACTGCTTGCGACCACGGAGCTCGTCTGGTAAAACCTAGGGATGCACTGAGGTCCGGAGAGGCATTCGCATGTCAGTTACAATTATTAGTAAGAGTGCTGCTGTAGGTTACAAGATCTACAATTGAAGATTACAAACAAAACCCATTCTCTTCTCAATAACATTAATGTGAGCCCGACACCGCCGCATGTAACCTCTGCTTGAGGCCGTTTCCTACGGCACCTAATACCACCGACGTACGTCCCTCAAGTGGAGCTCCAGTACGCCTAGGCGATTTGTCCATCTTCTCCTTCTCCTTCCCAGCAGTCTTTTCCCTGGTCTCGCCTCCTACCAGCGTGTCGAGTGGTTGCAGTTGCCCACCTTCACGTAAAACGCCCATAGGTCCAGCTCCCACGCGCTCCATGCTCTCCGTCAAGACGGCGATGCGCGTCCAACGGCGGTAGCGCGTGTACTGCAACAAGGTAGGGACCAGCGTGAGCGCCGAGGAAAAGAGCAACAAGGAAAAGATGAAAAAAGAAATCGCAGGCAGGTACGAACCTTTCCAAGCCCGCCTTTGCCACTATGGCTCTCCCACTTATTATCGGCATACACCCACCCATCCGCATCCGTCTCCTCCGTCTCCTCCGCGCCTTCAACAGCATCCAGAGATGACTCTCCATCTCGCCGCACTACGATGCGCCACTCGGGCTCCGCCCACGCCCATGTCGCTGTGCGCTGTTCGCGCGTATCGGGAGCACCGTCTACGGGCAAGAAAGCAGTCGTCGGCGCTGGAAGTGCAAAAGCTGCAGGTGGCGGGAGGGCTGCCTGCGATGCGCTGCACCACGACGGCCGCTCGCCAGGGAGTAGCGCGGCGGTCCAGTCGAGCCCCATCCACCAACGTTGGTTTTCATACACCGTGAAGGCAAATTGGACTCGCGCCGTGACGTTCGCGTTAGCGCTTCGAGCAGCGACTCCGGCGTCCATAGGTGGGATTGGGATCGGAGAAGTTATGGGTATTCCGGTGAGTTCTGCCCAGGAGCGGTAAACGGCCCAGCGAACAAAGGCGCTACGCCAGAGAGCGGCGCCCAAGAGTTGCGCAAAGGGAGCGCGGTAGGTCAAGATGATCGTACCGATGAGACCCACTAGGACGCGTACGGGAATGAGGTAGGTGAGGATAAGGTAAGGTATGGAGACTAGTGCGAATGCACGAAAGAGAGCGACTGAAGGAAGTGTAGAAGAGGAAAGAAAGGCTGGAAGAACAGGGGGGGAGGGTAAGAGGACAAGAAGAGCAGCAAAATCACCCATTGCTCTTTGGACGGAAACCTCGTTCATTGTGTGCGATGCGTCTGAGTTATACTTCTGTGGTGGTCGCCGTCGTCTGGAGTATACCAAAGCGGAACATATCACAGCAGGAAGAAAGTATCTTAAAACACAATCAGTTCATGGCTCTACAGGAATCGATGAAGTCACGAACCTGAGCGCCAAATCGATAAAAAGAACGGCTGCCCACCAGGCAGCAAGAAGTAGCCAACAATCTACCCATGGTGTCTGCCAGCTAAGTATCTGGGCCACATAGCGTAACGATGCAGCTGGTGGTGCTAGGCGAACGAGAAGAACGACCAGGGGTGCAGGGACGGCGTGGAGGAAGTCGATGAGAGTGGGTGCGCCAACTAACGATCCTCCGGCATGTTGCGAGGTCGATTCCGATGATTTCTCTGGCTTTTCTTGTTCTTGTAGGGAGTGTGTTGTAGGGATGGGTTGAGATACGGTTCGACTGTGCATGATTCGGCAGGTGAGTGCTAAACGTTCAGCTA
Source organism: Russula lepida (assembly GCA_003316425.1). Lineage (NCBI taxonomy): Eukaryota > Fungi > Basidiomycota > Agaricomycetes > Russulales > Russulaceae > Russula > Russula lepida. The sequence goes on from QFEZ01000198.1 coordinate 487,110, forward strand.
TGAGTTGTGCTCGACTGTGGAGACCCGCTCCGGGGCTGGGCAAGCAAATTCTCATCGTGTGTCGTGTGATATCCATTCCTGATCCGGGCCGAGAGTACCGCATGCCCAGACAGGCCCAGACAGTGTGTGACTGTGCGCCTCGCAATCTGTCACTGATACCAGAAACCCGTCTGGCCGCGCTCTTTCGTATGCGCCATTAAAGATTGCCAGCCATATTACTGAAGCTGTATTGAGGGTACTGTGTAAAAGCTACCATGCGTGTCACGCAATCCTCTTCATGTGTCTTGCGGTCTCGTCTTCTCGTTGGTCAGGCGATGTGTAAAACTGAATGCGACGTCTTATTCGTCGCTGGGAGGACCTCGTCGAGTAACGCAAGTATCCCCTATCAGGCGTAGAAAAGGGGAACAATCGCCAACGACTCGGACGTCAGTACACCCGCTTCAGTTCTCGACATTTGATGATCTGATGGCCTGACAAAATGGTGATGACCGTAGTCATGCCTGTGGAACCTAGGTGTCTATTCGACACCCTCAATCTGCCCATTTGACGGCATAAACCCAATGACCGCACCGTTACGTTCACTTTTCGGCCCACACCCACTTGACCAGACACAACCTTCGCGCGTGTTGCGTCATCCAGACGCAAGATATTTTTTCTCGATCCCATTAACGTCCGCCTTAGGGTACAGGACCCCATGTAGGACTGTCTACTACAACTGAACGAATTTTGACTATTTTCGATTAGTGATGTGTGCCGATATGAGGCCCGGCGGGGAGGTAAGTTCCCGAGCTCTTTCCGTCTTCCCATCTCTCTCCCCCCTCAGAACACCGAAAGGCGACAAGAAACTGAGGTAGTTCTCGAAGAAAGGAAAGCGGGCTGCGTTTGGTCCATGAGGTACAACACACGTTAAGCACCGTCAATTCGGTGTCTAGGACCTCTACGTCGAACACGATCGGGAGAAACGTTCGCGATGTGGGTGCTGTGGTATGGCCACTGTACGCTACCTTGATGAAAGTCGACGCGACGTTGACTCAGTTGACGGGACCGCAGATGACGGTTATATTTCTCAGTTGTGATACTTTTTATACCGTATCATTAATGCTGAGTGGCTGAGTGGCATTCAGGACTACCATCATGACTTACGTACTACACAGCCTTGACGCATGCAAGTATAAAAGTACATCAGCTCTCGACATCCCCTCTAGTTTCTTCACTTTGCTCATCTAGGTGTTGGACAGTGCGTGTACCTTTTCCTTCCTTCACTTCTAACTGGTCAATTAATTAATTATTCTCCCCTGTCCTTAGCCCATTTCTGTTCGTTTTGGGATTGTGTCTCTCCTTTTCAAATTGGCAGCTGGACGTCGAACGCTCACCTTGCCAGTGACCACTCAAGAACTTTATTAAGTCGTCTAATCCACTGGCACGTAATACAACCCACAAGAATGCGGTACAAAATCGTCGCTGCCATCATTAATTCAAGAGGTCATTGTGGACGGTGAGAAATCTCTACCTATCCGGCCACCCGTCCAGGTGAGCTCTTTATCCTCCGTCGCCGCAGTCTCAGGTCGTTCAACCGGGGACTTCATCGCCTTCCCAAGCTAAAAAGGTTCATTGGGGTCCCGTTATCGAGTATGAATATTCTGATCCTTTGCCGCTACCGCCGGGGCGGGAAGGATACTTGGCCAAAATCGCTGCGCAGCAATCGCAGCCGAAGCCCCAGTCCACGGGCTCTTTCAGCAAGCTGGTCAGTGATACCAAGGAGGTTTTCAGTAAACTGCCTGGCAAACTCGGATTCCGGCCAAGGACGCGTCGCAGTTCTGGTACTGCTAACTGTGCCGCGTATGCGACCCTAGAGGGAGTTGCAGGGTACGGTCGACACTGGAGCGTACGTCTTCACCTCTTTCCTAAGTCATAAACATTCTAACTCTGTGATCTTCCTCTTTAACGGTTAGGAATTTACGTAGTCTCCCAGACCAACCCTGAAATCGGTGTCACACGGTCTGATGGATGAGGCCGATAGGGGTTCCTGATTATTATACATCACGCAGGATTCTGGAGAGGCTTAATAATTCAAGGGCCTCTGAGAAAAGGCGAAATTTTGGGACCAGTTGGTCTTCAGTACTCAAGGAACTTCTTATTCTCTCCATCACCAATGTCAAGGTCGCGATTTCTGTAGTGGTACGAGAGATGCGTGAAGCATGGGTCGGCGCATAGATGTATGATACCTTCCCAGACAGTCATACAATGATACAAAGCTCGATTTCACCACCGTTCAGCCCTAGTGATCACGCACTCACATTAATAATGCCCCATCCATCATTCAGCAACTTCGTAGCAGCCTCGCATTTTGGCGTTCATCTTGCTCCCAGGGAGGGCATCATCTTATGTATGTCGGTGTGCGTACGCTAGCAGTAGTCCGCTCAACCAACAACACGAGATCACGTGAGATTATTCTCTCTGAGTCTCTATATTATGAGAGCCGTCGATGTATTCGTCAGGAAAAAGGTGGTTGGAAGAAGGGATGGCCAGGATGTAGGACCTTGGCGCGATCGGTTATCAGGACACGGTGTGGTGCTGAGAGTACAGTGACTCGGAGCATCCTAAATACAACCATTGAATGTACGACGCGCGCTTGCTCAAGCGTGCGTTTGTCTTATATCCAAGTACCCATCGTGTCTTCGTCGGTCTCGCGTGATAAAATTAAAATCGTGTATCCTTGCCACATATATATCCAAGATATACTAGTAGCAGTGGCACAGTACTAGTGTGTTGAATGGCGGCAGTGACGTCACGCAAACGGCCTTCATAACGAGGACGCGGCCGAACGTGCCAAGTTGACTGCCGCCCAATACAATGGCGCGTTGCGCTATCCAGGCGTAATTCAATCCTTGAGTCCTTACATACACCCTCTGACAGCAAACCTTTCAGTCGCCCTCCAGCCAACTAAGGAATCTCGAAATGCATCTGAGCGGCTTTTCTCATTGGAGATTTGTTCCTCGTGCGCGGCTGGCGGAGGTCCGGAGGATGTCGTCAACTCGTTGATGAGGGCTCTTGGCCGCGTCTTCGTCAACTTCTGGGGTGCGTTGAATTTGTCATGTCGCGCTACAATTTTCTGATTTGCATCATCCTACAGAAACATCATCACATGTGACCAAGATCAGTGGGATATCCTTAAACTTGACCTTTTCTTAATCAAGTCTGGGCTGTCACGTGGCCACCGGGCGTCTACATGGTCACCGCTTTCTTTGCCCTCTGGTAACCCGTTCGGCAATATATCTGGCTTTCAAACATAGAATACTCAAATCTATCTCTTCGCTTCATACAATGTCTTGTAGATTGTCCCGTTATGCACAGAAGCAACGCCGATACAGTGGGCCAAAAAAGAGGGCCACAGAAATTCCCGTACTGATTGTCTGTGGGACGGAGGGAACAGAGTCATCAGGTAGAAAATAAAATTAGCTACATATGGAAAATGACCCAGGCAACCTCTCGGGGTTCTAGGGTTGCTAGGCCCTAGACGCCGATGGGGAAGGGGGAGATGATTAAGAGGGTCAGTGGGACGAGCATGCGCTTCCGCTTGAGTGGCACGTTGTGCCGACATATTACTCACATTGATGTGGTTGGTTGATTTCTATATCTCTCCGTGCCAGAGATGCTGAGCTGCTCGAGGACGAGGGGGAAGAAGTGGTGATGCTCGGTGCAAGAGTGAGGATGGATGACAACTCGGACGGGGGATTGTGAGTCGGGGAACGAAACCAAAAAAATTTATTGTGAGGCCATGCGCAATCGGTTGGCGGCGAGAAGGTCGGGAGATAGTGGATGCTTTTCGCTTACCCTCCCTAGAATTCCCCGCAATTTTCGGACCCCGGTTCCCAAGTTGACTATGGACTTAGCTTAGAGGGGCAGAACGTACGAAATCATTTCCTGAAATTATGGTGCTCTCGACACTCTGGGAGGAAAAGTAGAAAGGGAGGTGGCGTCTGTGGAAGGATCCGTTTCTTCAGTGTGGTCGGGGAAAGGCGGCAGGTGACATTATTGTGGACGTTGTGGTAGGTGGCGGGAGCGGCTTGGGTCAAGGATCATCCTGCGCTAGGGGGGAAGAAAGTGGAGTGTAAGAAATATTGGGGGCATTGAAGAGAACGTCGTTATGAGCCGTACAAGGCTCTCGGAGTGGTGGGAGCACTTAATGGACAAGGAGACGTACGAGGGATATTCAACGGCTCACGTCGAGGATCATCCTACGTCAATGGGGAGGAAGA